>PVHP010009550.1:0-50187 GCA_004024765.1 Zapus hudsonius
TAAACCTCTGTATGTTGTCTAGCCTCAAGCATTTTGTTACCACAATAGAAGACATTAGACTCATAGTCTGTGAGGTGCCTGTATTCCAGTTGCCATCATCAGCAAAACGGAGAGCTGGAAGTTGGAGGTAAACTGTGGGCAGAGATTTTCTGTGAAGGTTGTTTTGAATGAATGTATTGTTCTAGTCCTTTTGCCCTCTACCTAACTCGAGCAAGAAGGCTGGAGCCGTGCTTACCCAGCAGTATTTATTTGTAGTTGCACACCTCCCAGGTCTGTACTTAAAATACTTTAAAGTGGCTGACCTATCCGTCTTCATGGCGGGGTGGGGAGGGAATGTGGTGCCAGGAGAAGACCGCCTAGACGGTAATGCAGTCCTCAGTGCAGTTTCGCCTGCGGTGAGTCCATGTGGATCCACCCCACAGGAGAGAGTGAGTGGAGTGATGCCGAACTTCCTTGGTCCTGCGGTGTATGTCTGCTGGAGGGCCTAAGGAAGGAGGGCGGGCTTCAAAAGACCACACTTACTAAGGAGGGCCTCCTTCTGTCTTGCTTTCAAATGCAGGGTTATTCTTTGATTTATTATCTATCTGAAAGAGGGGGAGAGAGACAGACACAGAGTGAGACAGAGAGAATGAGTGTGGGCACATCAGGGCTTTCTGCCACCGCAAACGAACTCCAGATGCAGGCACCACTTTGCATCTGGCTTTCTGTGGGTAGTGTCTCCTGCCTGCTTGCCACTTCCTGGCTCTGATCCTGAACTTGGATGTGGGTCCCTGTCCTGCAGGGGACAGGGTCAACACATGCGTGCTCTGGGTCTCCTTTCTCACAAGCACTTGGCTGCCACTGCCCTGTGTTTCATGGTGTAGGGGACAGTTCAGACACAGCGTTAGATGTTAGAGGCCACAGGACGAGCAGTCTCCCCAGGAGAGGAGTAGCTGACTGGAACCCCGCAATGACCACACTGCAGGGACTGTGACAAGGCAGCCTGTCTCCTCAGAGGTGGCTCTGCAAGGTCACAGGGAGGTAGAACAGGAAGAAGGCTGGCTTTAGGGCCACCCAGAGCTGAGCACCACCGCTCTCCTGTGTCCTCCTCTCGGCCTCTCCCGCATCTGCTGCAGCTTGGGACTCTCCTTTCGTACTGGGCAGCAGGACAGGCCTGGCAGCATGCCCTAGTGTGTGGGGGCATGAGACCCCCGTGACTGTAGCTCTAGCCTCCTCTAGAGGAGTTACCAGCCTTGTTAGACAGTGGGCCAGCTGCCTCATGCCAGCCATCTGATGGGCTACTGTGGGGTTGGCACACTGCCCTTAGCCAGCCTTTGGCAGTTCATGGGCTGGAGATTTTGTGTGTGTGTGTGTGTGTGTGTGTGTGTGTGTGTGTGTGTGTGTGTGTCTGTTTTCTGTCCATCCGTCAGTCCCTGTCCCCTGAAGCTTCTGAGGCATGCATTATGTGACCTCTTACCAAGTGTCCTGACCTGGTCTAGCGTGTTGTGCAGAGTTCTCAGGCCTCCTGGGGACTGCACAGGACAGTTGATTTAGCTGCCAGCTGTCCACGTGCTTGGCGTGGAGCCTGTGGGATTTCACTGAGAAGCAGGGCTCAGCTAACACTGAACATCTAATTGCTCCCATTCTCCCCCTGCCCTTGCTGGTCCACCTAGGGCGTGAAGAATGCTCAGTGACATTCCTTTGTGTGACTAATCCGCCTTGCCCGACCTTATTGTTGCTATTCTAGCCATTTCCCTTGAGACCTTTAACAGCTAAAGGATCTTTAGGTAAAGGAAGTGCTCTCACTGGTCAAAATCAGCATATACAAAAACTGTTTGGTTCTGATATTTACTGCTACTGGTAGCTTTTATAAAATATGTATAAATCAAGTTTACCTGTGAAGAATTAGAGGTGGCACCATGTGGACTTCCCGGGGTGGTGGTGTAGTGTGACAGCTTGACCATGTGGGCATCCTGCTGGGAAGTGTGTAGCTTACACACTCCAGCAAGCCCACCATCCACTATGGAGCTTGGGCAAGGTCTATCCAGGTTCTCACTGCCTTGTCCCCTTTCTCTTGGGATTGAGGTGAGGTCTAGAAAGGAATGTCTTTGAAACCTGCCCAGCATGTTGCCCTCCTGAGGGAGCCCAGCTGCTGTGGCCTGTGCTTATGTGCCCACTCGGGATATTTCCCATTGTCCTTTGTTTTCATTTTGTTTTTAATAAATGCCAAGGGACTGGAACGCTGGTTTAGCGAAAGCAGATGGACCTGTGTTGGATTCCCCAGTACCCACGCAAAGCCATATGCACAAGGTGTTGCATGTGTCTGGAGTTCCTCTGCAGTGGCTGAGGGCCCTGGTGCGCCCATTCTCTGTGCCTGCCTCTTTCTCTCAAATAAATAAATAGAAATATATTTTTAATGCCAAGACTCATTTCCCAATGAGCTTTATCGTTTATTTGGAAGTCATTGTCCCTTTTTCATAAGCACTTGCCCAACATAGCCATCCTGATATCATTTCTGGGTTTGCTCAGTATCTTGAGGAAAGCCCCGGCCTTTTTTCAGGAGCTTCCTGTTGAAGAGAAAGAAGTACTGGTGATCAGTGGGGGACACAGGTTCCCTTCCGGAGGACTGGGGGCGGGAGCTGGCCGTGTCTTCTGGGCTGTGATTGGGCCTGAGTTTTGTGACCACCGGCCTTGGTTCCTCGGCTTCCTAGACCCTCATGTCTCATATGGCTGCAGGGGAGTTTCAGGTGGGCACCCCAGCAGCACCCTGGAGAATTTGGCGCCAGAGAATAAATGCCTGCCAAGGATGAGAATGGCCAGGAATTGCCTGCACTTGTGCTGTGAGCCTTATTCTCTTAAGACCTCCTGAAGCTTCCAGCAAGCCTCCTGAGTGCTGAGATTAAAGGTGTGCTCCACCACACCCGGCTCCCCCTTGTTTTTTAATGCTTTTAAAATGGAATGTATCTTGTTTTGTTGTTGATGTTGTGTTTTGAGATGGGTCTTGCTGTGTGGACCAGACTGGCCTGGAACTTGCTAAGTAAACTAGGCTGGCCTTGAACTTTCAGTGATTCTTTGGCCTCTGCCTCCCGAGTGCTGGCAGGACAGGCCTGTGCCACCACACCTGGCTCAGGTTCATCTTTGAAAGTAAGTAATACTTAGTAGTATTGTCCCTTTCTACAGACGTGGAGCCAGGCCACTGTGCTAGTTGTGAAGGGCAGGGCCCAGGCTTAGGGGCCCAGGAGGAGCTCATATGGAGACTGACAGGCAGTTTGGATGTAGGAGTAAGGAATTGGGGCCCGAGCTTCCCAGCTTTGGGAAGGGTAGGCACTTATGCTGCATATAACGAAATGCGTCGTATTGTGGGGGGTGGAGGGAGAGACGGGCACCTGTGGAAGGATGGAAGTCAGTGTGGGGCAGCTAGCGCGGGGATCCGCTGGGGGAGGGCCGAGTCAGCAGTACCTGGGTGGAGGAATCTGCTCCAGGAGGATTCTTGCTGCCTTGAAGGGAGCTGAGGCTTTGGGGACCACCGGCTTACAGCACAGTGAACTCACTGGTTCTTGTGGTTTTCATGGAGAACCCAGAACAGCTTAGCTTCTTCCAGAGCAGCTGAGTGATTGTCTGAGCAGGGTGGTGTACTTGAGGCTGAGTGACTGAGAGGTGATTAGTACCGAGCAGGTGATGTAGTTGAGGCTGAGTGACTGAAGTGATTAGTACTGAGTAGGTGGAGTACTTGAGGCTGTGTGACTGACAGGTGATTAGTACAACCACATGCATTTTGATTGTCAGAAATGGTCAAAAGAATATGCTAATGGCGATCCTGTTTATTCGGCAATCCTTAAGTCTAAATCCTAGAAGTTTTTTCATGAGTGGTCTCTCAAGGGATTTGAGGTGTAAGTGTTGTGGAAGCTGGAGCCCCAGCAGGCAAAGCTATGGCATTTCTCTCTGTACCTCTTGGAGGGCGGGAAGCCACGCACACTTCTATTTTCTCTTCAGAGGCAGCAGCATCCCGTGGTGACCTGGTTTGCCCTCCCACCAGCCTGGACTGAGGCCCGGGTTGCGCCCACCTTGGCTTTCCTGGAAGGCGCACGGAGAGAAATGCTCTCCAGCGGTCTTTCTTGTTTATTGGGGTTTAGTCAGTTCTCAAGGTCTGGACATTGCCAGCTGGGAACCGTTCACCACCTGCCCTGCAGGGCCTAGTGTGGTGGGCAGTCAGCCGTCTCCACGGTCAGTGTGTAGGCCACTGCACTGCACTGCCCGCTGTGGCTTGTATTGGATAGATGGTGACAAAGTGGGCGAGTCCACAGGTGCGTCTTGTCCCTCCGGATGTGGAGACAGGTATGGGAACTCCAGGTGGCTGCCTGGCCTGGGCAGTGTGGACCCAGGAGGACGCGGCTCCTTGGTTGGGGGCTTTGGGGAGCCCTTTGCATTAGTGCAGAAATTGCTCTTTTAACTGTGATGGGGAAACCCACCCCTGGAGGAGCAAGGCTGTCACGGAACTGATCTGTGCTCTAGGCCCACAGAGCCACCGATAAACAGGGTGGCCTCCTGGGGGGACTTTTACTATTTTCAAAGTCTGACTGTCACTTGTCACAGTCATAGTTCTGCCTCCCAATTGCTTTGGGCTCGTCCTCAGTGAAGGCTGCTCAGGCTGCCCTCCCAGGTCATTAAAGGGAAGTGTAAGTATTGTAGAAGTTTTTTATGGGGTTCTGGGGATCACACCCTGGTAGGTAGGTCCTCATTCTTGGAAAGTGAGTACTTTATCAACTGACCTGTCTGCCCAGCCCCATTGTAAACATTTTTTAAGGGGGAACCCAGTACTTTTATATGGATACATTTAGAATATATAACCTGTCCTGCTTATTTAAGGCATTATAGGTTAATTCTGTTTTAAGAAGTTTTGCATGTGTGCTTCTGCATGGGGAAGGTTGCTTGGGAATAGTGATGGTCAAGGTCCATGGATGCTTTTCTAGAATTCTCTGATGAACATCTGGGCACATGCAGAGAAGTGTGGACATTTTACCCACTCATGGAGGACTACTGCTCATAGTTTAGTCCCACCCCCAAGTCTCCCTTCCTGTTCCTCCTTGTTTCCTTTCCTTTACCCAGAGCCTTGCACTGTCAGACTAGCACTTTACCACGGAGCCACCGCCTCAGCCCCTCAGGCCACCACGCTCATTACACGAGGAATGAGTGTGTTGATAGGAATAACCTGTGCTGTGCTACGAGTCTGTATTCAGCCTCACCAAGAACTGGCAGTCACTTCCGTCTATTAAATGTGGGCATAGGAATTTGGTAATTTTCATCAATGTCTCTTTCAGGTTTGTTACTGGTCTATCTACATGTAAGCATGCCATTCTTCATAATGGATGGTCAGCTGTTCAGAATACCTGAAAAATTGAAAGATTTGCATGCATGTGTGTGTGTGTGTGTGTGTGTGTGTGTGTGTACACTCAGACTCAGGAGTAAAGGAGATGTTTTTACTGGCAGCATAAATTTTACATGGGAATTTGGCCATTTGAGATGTTTTGCTTCAAGCTAATTTCTAAGCAACTAAAGTGAATTTAGATGGCAGACCGTGGCCTCCAGGGTAGTGGCTTTGCTCAGGGCTGTGGGCATTAATCCAGTGCTCTAAGCAGTGGCTCGGTGACCTGCCCTTGCTGTGCTGTGGACATGGTTGATTTTCCGTAGGGCTTCTAGGAGATGCCAGCTTTGGGGAGCTGGTGACAGCATTTTGTACTCGATGTGTATACTTGTGTGAGGTCGTGGACTCCACACCTGCCATTTCAGGTCCCTTAAGCACAGGGAGGTTCTTAGAGGGATATTGGAGAAGGCTTGGGAGTGTTCTCAGAGCCCAAGCAATAATGCATCTGCTGCTTATTTTGGTTAGCCATTAAGGGTTCTGATCTTAATATAGTTATACTATAAATTCCCTGGTTTTTCTAAATCTTGTTTACAAAAATTGAAACTAAACAGTAGGAAAGTCAAGCTGAAATTTGGAGATAAATAGTCTGGTTTTGTCATGATGAAAACGATGAGGAAAATAATAGGAATAGAAAGCCACCAGAAGTAGGCAAGGCAGATATCATTTTCCTGAAGTTTTAACTTTGTGAAATTCCCAGAACAGGAAGCTAGATAGTTTCTTAAACAGATGTTCAAGTTTTGCGATTAGAGAAAGTGTTCTAGTTCACTTTCCCTTTCTTTCACCAATTAACAGGGATTGGTTAAGTAAAAAGAATTTTTTCTCAGTTCTGGAGGAAGGAAATCCAAGAGCCCAGTGCTGGTACCTGGTGAGGGCTCCTGCTGTGTCCTTGAGACATTTGGGACCTAGAGACCACTCCCTTGATAACTTGTCTTAGTTATTCATGAGGGCAGATCCTGTGTGACTTCATCACCTCTTAAGGGTTCCATTTCTTACAGTTGTTACATGACATTTAAATTTCAGTGTGAGGTTTGGGGAAGGGACATTCACACATAGCACATGGTCACCAGATAATGCCTTCAGTGTGTCAGGGTTCCTGATGGCGGGTACTATATCCTCATTCTTGGTTACTATCTCTTTGTCCCCTAAGCCCCTCCTCAGAGTCAGAAACAAAGGCCAGTAGCTGTGAGCTTATCTATGGAATCCTACTTTCTCAGAAGAGCCATTCTTTGTTGGCAGCAGTGAGAACATGGGTGCCCTGGGGAGGCAGCACCCAGCCTGGTCCAGAAGAATTGTGTGGGTGTATATGTATGTATTTATGTCCCCTGACCTTCCCCAGTGTCAGAGAGGGCCAAGCCACAGCCCCCAACTTCAGCAGCCAGACTCTGCTTCCTGTCACCACAGGCCTTCTTAGTTGATACGGGGCTACCACTTAGTGTAGTGCAAGCCTTTCTGCCCAAAGAGAATTCTCAGGATGGTTGTCAGATGCCATCTTTTCTGCCAAGAAGATCTGCTTTCCGCAGAGAATGAATTCTGGCACAAAACCTTGAGGTTCCTTTCTGAGATGGGGGTGTTTGGCATTGTTTTCCCTCTGGTGTGCATCACACCCACTCTGGCAGTAAGCTGATGGAGGAGTTGGCAAAGTGCAGGGTCACCTGCTCTGGGCAGTGCCTGAGCAGCTGCAAGCTTGGGCAGACCGAGAACGCACCAGCCGCTCTACAGATGCCAGCTCCTGAAAAGGTACTGGGAAACAGCAAAAGTGAAGCAGCCATTTTCCAAGCTATCTTTGACCAGGCAAATGGAAGCTAGGTGATTTATTACATGGACCCCCCCCCCCTTTCTGGGGCAGGGGCTTTTTTCACAGTGTTCTCCACCATGGTGTCTGTACTATAGTGATGGGTCACAGATAATCCAGCACTTGGAGCCTAACACAGTAGTGATTTAGCCACTCTTCCTCCCTCCCTTCCCCCTTCTCTCTCCCTCTCTCCCTCCCTCTCTCCTTTCTTCCTCTCCCTCTCTCCTTCCCTCCTTCCTCTTATCTCTTTCTCCCTTTCTTTCTCTTTTTCCCTCCTTCCTCCCTCCCTGCCTCCCTCCCTCCTTCCCTTCTCTCTGTGCTTCTGTCTGTCTGTCCTTTCTAGGGCTGTACTCTTTCTGTGGCCTGTACTCCTTAGGCACAGGGACAGCAGATAGCTGGGTGTTTCTCTCCATGTGGCCTTTTCTGTTGGCCAGATCAGGTCCAGGAAGGCTTAAGTGAAAGCTGTGGGTTCAAGTAAGAGGCCCTGTCTCAGAGAATAAGGTGGACAGTGGTTAAAGAAGGAGCCCAAAGCATCTCTGGCCTCTACACGCAGGCACACACACGTGTACTCATACACGTGAATGTACATGCATGCTTACCACACACATACATACAAAAGACCAAGCATATGTTAAGATCCCAGGTGGTGTTGCTCAGCTGGAGGGGACCCATCCCACACTCTGGAGCAGCACCAGGGGAAGAGCAGGCGACCTGGATGCAGTCCAGTGAAGGCTTCTCTGGCATTGGGTTGGAAGAAGAGCTGAGAGCAGACTGTAGAAGCCAAGGGACTGGGAAGTGACAAGGGAAGGGGGCAGAGGGTGTGGCTGAGGACACTGCATCACTGTGACCAGATTGGGGTGGGGGTAGGGGGAGGGCGCGGGAGGAGGACAGGCAGGTGCAGGTGTCTGCCAGGGATTTTTAGTAGAAGTGGAGGAGGAGAGCTTATGAGGCCAAATAGGGTGCTTTTGTCTAAGTGGCAGGAGCCTGTGCAGCCGCCCAGGGCAGAAGGCCAGGAGACAGGGGTAGGTAGAAGGGGTGCTGTAAAGGGAGCTGTTGGTGAAGCTGGACCGGTGGGAGAAGAGGATGGATCCCAAAGGCCAGCGTTTAGGGTTAGTCTTGAGGAAAAGGAGGGCCACCCCACCTCATCCTGGAGGAAAGGAGGTAAGGGAAGGTTGTGAAGATGGAGGCGTGTGGCTTGATTTTGCTATGCTTGGGAGCTGAATGAGGGACAAGGGTGTCCCTCCCCGGACCCTGTACTCCTGGCTGCTTAGGTGATTGGGGGGGGGGGGTTAACAGATTTCCAACTGTGCAGGCTGAATGGGATACACAGCGTGCACCCAGTATTTTCTGTTCTTTGGGGATGTTCCCACCTAATATACTTGGCAAGTTTGAAAATCAAAATGCTAGTTTATTTTAGGGCAGCCTACTAGCTTCAGAACCAGTCCCCACATGATGAAATTGTCCTGGTCTCTATCTTAGCAAATTAAGCTCTCAGAACTGTGTGTTTAGAGCCTGGGATGTATGTTTGGACTTCCTGAGCATGTTCAATTCTAAAGATACCGTTCCTTGGCTAGAAGGTGAGCAATTGCCCAGTTCAGCAATTCCCTGTCAGTCCCGAGCCAGGGTGTGCAGGGCAGTTCTTCAAGAACACATGAAGGCGAATGGGGCTTCCTGCTGAACACGGTGGGGTGTGTTTAACTTTCTGAGCCAAGGAGGTGATCACCAAAGCTGCCCAATGATGCTACCAGTTTCTTAGGCAGTGAGTTAGTTACATAGGTCACCCCCATTCCAGTACACGCAGAAGGCTGAGGGACAGTGTCTTGTCTGTTGTTTTCTCTTTGTGGTAACTCTGCGAGACAGTTGGCATTGCTGTATCATGTCTGGCACACAGACCTTCAGTCATTTCTCCTGAGTTGGTCAGTGGGGTGTGAGCTTGGCCCCTAGTTACTGTCATACACAAGAACAGTAGACCTGGGCTGGCCATCGTTAGCAGGACCCTCATAAAGCAGGTGCTTGGATCTCAGGCTTCACCTCCAAAAGCATGGGAGCGATGGCACCTGGCAACATCAAGTTCATGTCACTCTGTTTTGGCTGGCATTACCTTGTCCTGTTACCGCTTTTGAATACTCTGTTTTCCTCCCTCCTCCCCACTCTCTCCCCACTCCCTTTGCAGCCCCTCCTGCACAGTCCCCTTTCTTTTCAGTAGTATTGTAGGCTCTTTGAGGATATATGCCTATGGGAGTGTTTTGAGGAGAGGTGTGGGTATAGGGCTGGTGAGCCTGGGTCTTTTCGTCCATTGGAGGTTCCAGGGTAGTGTCAGTCTCTGGGGTGCCACTAGCATTTGGTGCTGGGCTGTTCCTTGTTCTGGAATGTGCCGTGTCCCTGCGGCTTCCCCTTCTCCCCTGCCCGTTGTGACACACACACAGCTCTTCAACCCATTTGCCTTTGTCATGACACAGAACTCAATACACATCTTTATGCTGGGTGGTTAGCTGGTGGGCATTTGGGTCCTGATGGTGGGACCCTGGGCATGGGTGTTGTGTGTAGGTACACCAATTGGGTTGGTGGTTAAGACCATTTCAGAGTTGTTTCAAGGGGTCAGCATTGTGTGACAAAAGAAGCATCTGACAGATTGTTAGGTGAAGAAGTGGTTATAAATGAAGATACATAAAACTGTATTTATTGGATGTTCAGACAGTACTGTAGGGAGGGTACAGATTGTTTTTTTCATGTTATGTGACATAGCTAGTTATCCTGTTTCAGCAAATACCCATCCCAAGTTAGGAAATATTGGAATAGAGTGGGGGGAAAGTGGAATTTTTTTATGTAGTGAACTAACCAACTTTCACCCCTCTCCCAGGGACCTAACCTATGCAGACCATCTACTTACTGGTAGTTTGATTGGCAGCCTAAGTGTGATCATTCAAAAAATGCCTATTTGGACATGTTCAAATCAGCATTTAGATTTTAATTTTCATTATATGAAAACTCAAGCTTTTTCCATCTTTCTGCTCTAAGCTGACAATTGTTTCTGTTGCCTTTGCTGTGTTTTACTAGTCTGATGTCCACACATGCATGAAATCAGAACACTAGCTCTGTCTCTGAAGAACTGTGGTCACTAACAGCCTGGTTCTTGTCATTGAAGACACCAGTCCTTTGAGCACTATAGTCAACAACCTCGTAAATAGAGTGACCAGGCAGCAGAAGTATTCACGTTCCCTTCTTTGCTTCTGCAGAACCTGAAAGCGGACCCAGAAGAGCTTTTCACAAAGCTGGAGAAAATTGGGAAGGGCTCCTTCGGTGAGGTGTTCAAAGGCATTGACAATCGGACTCAGAAAGTGGTCGCCATAAAAATCATTGATCTGGAAGAAGCTGAAGATGAGATAGAGGACATTCAACAAGAAATCACAGTGCTGAGTCAGTGCGACAGTCCATACGTAACCAAGTATTATGGATCCTATCTGAAGGTAAGGGTTACAAATAACGCGTTTCCATTATGCAGCACTTGGCTGAGCCCTGGCCTCGGTTTGAAGGACTTCAATGGCACAGCAGGTTTTCAGAGCCAGGAGAGATGTGTTGACCTTTGTGTTCAAAAGAGCCCAACTTTGATGGTTTTATCATCTTAAATGTCAACTATGGAATTACATTTTTAGTAAAAGCATTTGATGTTGACATTCTCTCTTTTTTGAGTGGGACTTTGTTGTCAAAACCACTAAGTTAAAACAGTTGACCGTTAGTCACTTAATTTTAGGGTAGTTATGAGTAGTCATAAAAATTCTTGCCATCCTAGAATAATAATCTTTTGGTATTCATAGGCACCAACTGTGATTTAAGTTGATGCAGTTTCTAAAATCACTGCTGAGAATTGATAATAGTGATTAGTTTATGCTTTTAAGAATGCTAGTTGAAGGCCAGGCGTGGTGGTGCACGCCTTTAATCCCAGCACTCTGGAGGCAGAGGTAGGAGGATTGCCATGAGTTCAAGGCCACCCTGAGACTACAGAGTGAATTCCAGATCAGCCTGGGCTAGAGAGAGACCCTACCTCGGGGGGAAAAAAAAAAGAATGCTAGTTGAGTAAAACATTAAGCAGAACAGTACATATGGTCCCTGGCTTTCTCTGTTCTTTATGTGGCAACAGTGAGTATGAACAGTGGTCTTTGGTCCTGCTAGGAAGCCACACATTATGGGAGATGTTGCAGGCCATCCTGTTTGACCAGTAAGGAAGTTCAAGGTGAGTCCTGTGTTGAGATTCCTGGGCAGGTGATTTGGTGATCTCACAAATTTTGAATTTATTGTTACACTAAATATTTATCCATCACGCAGTGGTTGTAAGTTCCCCTAGAGGATTTCCCGCTGGGTTTTGGACCAGGGAGATTTGCATGATGGTATGACTTGAGGTTGCCTTGGACAGAGGCTTGGGAAAGGTCTGCACATTTGCTTTTGGGAGCTCTTATAAAGAAACTAGAAAGAAGATGAAGTTAGAACACAGGGGAGAAGCTGTAGGCCACCTTCCATTGTTTCTCTGTTCTCTGCTGGCCATTCTGACCCTGTACTGCAGATACCCACCTCGTCTGCTCAAGAGCCTGGACAGCTTGCCATTTAATTCCATTTCCTCATGAGTGGTCAGCATTAGGACCACAGATTGTTACAAGGGAGGGAGATTGCTTTTCCCTCTCACAGAGGGCTGTTGGTTGAACTGGGGTCCAAGGGCAGAAATGCCTTTGTATCCTTGCACCTGACTGTGGTCTTCTTAAACAGTATCTCTCCTCTTGGTTTCCCTCGTGGGTGCCTTCCCTCTCCCCTGGGGCTTGTCCACGTTCTAGCAGTTTCACCATCTTAAAAAGTGGAAGGAAGGAAGGAAGGAGGGAGGAGGGGTGTCCATTGAGTGGACAAGGTGGCACAAGTCTGTGAGAGGCACTCTTGATGGGTCCTCTACCCATTTGCCCATTTACAGTCTTTTCTGCCCATACTCTCTTGGGAAGCCTGGCTTCCGCACATTTGTGGGAATCGCCTGAGCAACAAGACTGTGGACTTGCAGGTCCCTGGTCCAGGCTCACCATTTCACACTTGTATGCAACCGGAGACTCTTGGGTAGCTTCCTCAAATGACCTCGTTTGCCCTAGCGTTGAATTTTTAATGCCCTCCTTGGGTTGTTCACTCTGGAAATGTTGCCTGTGTGTCCATGGCTTTATTCTCTCTTCATTGCTTAGGTGATGTTCACCTCTGCGCTCATGTGCTGGGTGATTGAGTGAATGTGAATTTTGCATAGCTCCAGAAGCCTAGGCAACAGCCCCTGCCACTCCCTGGCTGGGAGATCGGGCTCCCTTGGGTGCTGAGGGGCTTCTTCAGCTGCAGAGATTGCAGGTGCAGATGACACACCACAGGTGTACTGTAGGAGAGCCCAAACTCTCCCTTTTCTCTGGTTAAGCAGTGACTCACTTTGGTTTTGCTGGCCTGTTCTACAAGGGAGCCCTTTCCTGGTGTGTAGCCTAGCCTGTACTGCTCTTTGTTGCCATGGCCTGGTTCTCCTTGTTGGGGTTGCTGGAAAATAACTTGTGATGATGACTTTCCTTGCCACCAACCCAGCCACTTCCTCAAAAGCATGAGGTCTGCAGAGAGATATCCTTCCTGACACCTTGCACAATGCCTCTTCATCCTTATGTCCTAGGGCAGGTCCCTGCTAACATTGGCCAACGGTCACATCCTGCTGGCTGTGGATGACTGACTGGACGGACCATTTCTGGTTGTCTTGGGATTGTATGACGAGTTTGGATTTTTACCATTTTGAAACTTAACAGGACCCTAAAAGTGTGTTTTGTTTTTCAATTTTTAAAAAATTTATTTGGAAGCAGAGAAGAGAGAACCGGCATGGCAGGGCCTCTAGCCACTGCAAAAGAACTCCAGATGCTTGTGCCTCTTTGTGCACTTGGCTTTATGTAGGTATTGGGGAATTGAACCTGAATTGTTGGGCTTTGCAGGCAAGTACCTTAATCTCTGCGCCATCTCTCCAGCCCTGAACCCTAAGTTTTACTTGTGTGTTTGAACTTTGTGTTGATTTGTCTTTAGAGAAGTAAATCATTCTGCTGGGAATTCTACCCTCCTTTTTCTTTGATTCAATTTGAAAACTGCATTTTAATTAAACTCGTTAGTTCTTTTGAGACTGGGTCTCATGTACCCAGGCTGGTCTTGAGGTACTGCTCCTCCTGCTGAGTGCTGGGATCACAGGCACACAACTGGCTTGAATCATCCTTCCCCAAACTATGAGTGGACCCTCAAACCCCCCCCCCCATGTCCACAGGTAACTATAAATGGTCTTATCTCTGCTGTTCACATTGCTATGGTGGCAACAGAACAGATAGCTCAGGTGCTTGTCCAGGGAAAAGCGGAGTTTTTGAAAGAGGAGTTTGTGAGATGGAATACAGTGGAGTACAGAAGTGGCTTTGCTCCCTGTGCCCCTGGTTGGGAGCACCGATGTCTTGCTATGGCTGCCATCTACTGCATACTGAATTGCCATCTGTCATATAGATAAAGTGTTGGTACGTGGGGTTAGGCACTCAGCTTGGTTTCCTGAGAGTTAATTATTTTTGGCTTACTTACTATGAAATTGGTTTTCTGATTATATGCTTCATTTGGATCTGATAACTTCTTCCTGTCATTATAAATGTAATCAGTGGAGATAGGTCAATGGCAAGGTTGATTATAGACCATAGCTCCCAGAAGGGTTTATATTCTATATTCATCATTTTCTTCTGCTTCCAGCCAGGGCCAGTATGGGGGTGGTGCATGGATTTAGGAGTCATTGTTGATCACATTTTTAGCAAGCGATGAGGTAGGTAGAGTTGGCTTCTGGTGAAATGTTTTGTAACAAATTCTGGTTATTTAAATGTAAGGACCCAGTGCTTTATGGCAATTTTATTTTTATTTATTTTAAGTTTACTTTTGATAGTTTTAAATATATATTGTGGCAGTGCCCTGAAGTATATACACTGACCCTTGGAGCCATTTATGCAAAGTGGGTCTGCTGCCCTGCGGCTGCCTCTGCCGCCCGTGTGAGCAGAGGAGCTTACTCCAAAAACCTCCTTAGACCAAAGGAAGGGGTTAAGGGCAGGGCAGGCTGAACTCCTTTGATGGAGAATACACATGCACACACTTCACAACGCTTACCTGCTGCTTTTAGCTTTCTTTTCTTTTCTTTCTTTCTTTTTTTTTTTCTTTTTTTTTGAGGTAGGATCTTGCTCTAGCTCAGGCTTCCAGGCTGACCTAGAACTCACTCTGTAGTCTCAGGGTGGCCTTGAACTCACACTCACGGTGATACTCCTACCTCTGCCTCCTCAGTGCTGGGATTAAAGGTGTGCACCATGCCCTGCCGAGTTCATTACTTTTAATGTCAGTTGCTTTCAACAAATGGTCACCATATCTCTCACACACATTGTTCAGGGACAAGAATACAGGCAGGTCATGGGGTTGGGGGGTGAGGAGGGGATAAAGCACAAAGGATGGTTAAGGTTATGTCAGTATAGCCATCATTCCTTGTCATTATTGATCAGCTTAGTTAGCTTAGTTAGGAATTTAACAGAAAAGGCTTCTAACAAAAGTATTCTCAAAGGTTATTTATAAGGTCCATAAGAAGCATTCCCAGTTCTTTCCCATGATTCATTTCCACATGTACACAATATGCTTTGATCATATTCAACCCCCAGTTACCCTCTCTTGTCCTCCTCCCACTTTACTAAACCCTTTCCTTTTCTCAGTTAGTCCTCCTACTTCATCTCCTTCCCCCCCCCCCCACTAATTTAATTAAGGGTGCTTGTCTGAGCATAGGTGTGGCTGTTTATTGGAGCTGGGGCCAAGGGCTGCTCCTCCTCCTGCAACTGTTAACTAACTACCAGTAGCTCTTCAGAGTAGTGGGACCTCATGCGGCCTCCTCTGTCTATGATGGGGTGTAGATGGCCCAATCTCATGTGGGTCACATACACAAAAACGACAGCTGTTGTGAGTTCACGAATGTGGTGGCCAGAGGAGGATTTCCCAGCATTCCTCCTTATCCTCTGGCTCGTCTGTTCTTCCTGTTCCTCCTCTGCCATGTTCCTTGGGTCTCAGAGAGGGTTAATATAGATGTCCACTTAGGACTGAGAACTCAGTTACTTATTCTCAGTACTTTGTCCAGTTATTAACATTAACTGCAAAAAACCCAAACTCTTCCCTGACCAAGGCCGAGAACAGCACTAAATTATGGGTATAAACATAAATATTTGAAGCTTGTAGATCCCTGCCTCTCTCTTGGTAGAGAATTTTTTTTTTTTCTTTCTGCACTAAGGTGTGAAATAAAGACACTTTGCCTTTCTCTTGCTTCCCTCAGTCCTAGATGGATCTGTACTCCAGGATACTGTTCCTTTTGGAAGCCAGGTTCCCATTCAGAGGCTGACAGGATGGTCCTTGAAGAAGGTGTAAATAGCCTCGTGTAGAAGCACAATGATTTCTTCAATTGCAGGGAACCTGGGGCTAGCCTGTGGTGAGATCTTGCCTTTAGATGACATTTGTTTCTGTCTGTGGCTTCCTGTCCTCAAAGAGATGGCAGCCCAGTAGACTGAGGGCACATGGCCTGAGGTCACCAGACACAATGGAGGTGAGCTGCTCAGTCCTCATCAGCCCCAGGCCTTCCTCTCTCACCTCAGCACAGTGCCAGAATCTGAAGCTGCTCTCTTGCTTCCAGCTGGAGGCTGGAAGATGGCTCAGTGGTTAAAGGTGTTTGCTTGCAAAGCCTAATGACTGGGGTGAGAGTCAAATAGCAGGAGCAGACAGTCCTTCCTGAATTGGATGTAGAACCAAGTGGGAGAAAACCTTGCTGGTTGAGGACAGGAATTTCTCAGGATGGTGGTCTTGATCTTATAGGTGACACTTTAGTGACTTTGTCTTTCCCTACACCCTGGACTTAATTCTGGCCACTCTGAGCCATGCTTACCATCTGAGACCTTCACACTCAGGGGAGAAGCTGAGCGAATTGCTGGGGAGGGACCCCGTGGTAAATTACCCCTACCTGAGCCTGGTGCTTATGGGTACAGATTTCAAAGACCAAACTTGGAACTCTGGAAGATCCCACTGTACATTGAGGGAAGACCCAGTGGACAGACACCTGCATTTCCTGGAAGAAAGTCAAGGACTGGGAAATGGCTAGCGCCCTGGACAGGCTGCATGGCTGTGGACTTCTGGTGCTGCTGCCCCCGCACTGTGGCCTTCTTCTTGTCAGAGTGGGCTGGTGTTCCTTTGAGGGTTCCTTGTGGTTGCTGTTTGCTTTCCTGCCTTTTTAAAGAGGCTCTGAGATTGCAGATTGAAAGGAGAGAAATTTAACGTGTCCTTGGGGAAACCCAGTAGTCAACTTTAAATATTTGAAGATTAAATCTTTGGAAATTGAAGTGTGGCAGCTGGGAGGGTAGGGTGTATTTTTAAAAGGTGATGGACATGTAGCACACCTCACCTCTTTCTGTTGGTTAAGCTTGGCATAGTGGATGGAGGAGGTCACAGTGGGCTTTGCAGCAGTGGTGGTCTGCAGGCACATGAAGCCATGTGGCACCTGGGACCATGCTACTGTTATAATAGGGGACAAATATTTCCTTAGGACAATTTGTGCACATTTTGGAAAAGACATCGTGTTTTTGGTCTTAGAAGTCTAACCTTTGCAGACATCTCTGCCTTTGTGGAGCTGGGGTAATTCTCAAAGCCTTCTCAAAGCCTGGCTTCTGTCCCCGAGTTCAGGCTTCCTTTAAGCTGATGGTCACACTTGCATGCAGACTCTGACTAGCATAGAATTAGCTCCTGGATGTCGCATGCTCTGGATCCCAGCACTCCCACTACTGTGCTGGCTTCCAGCTCTGCTTCCTCTTTCCTGGGCTGGATGACAAAGCTGTGGCAGCTTCAATGAATGGGAGAAGGACAGTGAGCTGTCACGGGATGTCAAAAGGCTGTGAACTCAAGTTATTAAAGGAATTTAATATCAGACTAAATTTGATACTGCCTTTTCTGGCTTTAATCAAGTTTCTGCCTCCCATTTTATATTCAGGAAATTAGTACTGGCTCATTGGTGTAGCCGATGACCAGAGGGGCTGTTCATGGACCCAGACTTTCTGCTCCCTTTTTTGTCCAAGTAATTGTTGGATCTCTTTATCTGCCACTGGACATGTCACAAGTGTGCTGAGTCATTTCAGCATTTATTCTTGAAAACACCCCTCTTGGTGAGTTAGGATCTGTTGGTGGAGCCCCTAGAGTACATTTCTTTGTGGTTCGTGTGTGTCTTACTGGCATTGCAGGGAAACGTTCCAGCATATTCCAGGTGAGGTGCGTGAGCCCTGAGGCATATGAAGTGTCTTTCCTTCCCTGCTGATCCTCTCAGACATTTGCTCTTGAATTGCCAGTGAAGTTTCACACGTGAAGAGAGTTCTAGGATTCCACACATTTTGTGGAGGATTTCCATGCGGACATCATCTTGGTGCTTGGGTCCAAAGGCCTTCATCCCCTTTGGTCCCCAGATGACTCTAGAGCTCTGCCCTAAGTATTCTCTGCCCACTGATTCCTGTATCCTGGGCCCTGTCCCCAGAACCACGTTGGCGTAGTGAGACAGAGACAGATGACCAAGCACTCGCCACCTAATTATGGGCTCTGGTGGTGGCGGGAACACAGCAGAAGCCTTCATGTGGGGAAGGCGGGAAGACCCGGTAGCCTCCTAGGTCAGTTTCTTGAAGTTTCCAGTGGCTTGGGGCTGAAGAAAAGACCCTGGCCATTGTTGAAGTGGGTAGCTGCAGACTAAGGGAGGGGGCATTAGGAAAGCTTCTCCCTAGAAACGCAGCCAGCAGAGTGGGAGGTGGGGAGGGGTGCACGTATGAAAAGTCTCACTAGAAGAATTTCCGCGCACGTCACAACGAACTGGAACTAACGGAGACCTGGTGAAGCCACCACCACAGAGCCGAGTGGTGAATGGCCTTCCTGTGACAGATGAATGACAGCTGCTTGCCGCCAAGCACTTCATGTTCATAGCCTGTTCAGTTGTCCCTTGGAGGATTGTGCCCTGAGCCTTTGACGGGGTGACAGTAGCCCGTGCCACCCCTGCCTCTCTTGGTTGTCCCCAGGCCTCCTGCTCTGCCTCAGGACCCCGCTGTTGGGAGGAGACACCAAGTGAGGTGTGGAGGGTGTGGGGGCGCCCCTCGGCCAGTCCAGCCAGCCAGCCACACTCGCGTTCCTGGAAGTGGAACTGTTTTTCGTCACTTCAGTTAATTAGAGAGAGCGGCGTTTGAAAGCACACGAGGTGTGAGTGATGTGATATAAATACTGCGGGAGCCCTCAGTGCTTTCCTTCCCGTTCGGATCCTTTTCTTTCTTTGTCTGCATTTCATAGTTGAAGCGATAGAAAAACAGCGTGATGGCTAGTTTGACACAGAGGTGCGTGCTTTATGTATCACGCGTGGAAAGCAAAGGTGGACACTAGAGAGTGTTTGAGATAGGAGCCTTTAAACGTCAAGGTAAGGTCTGTGAGCTGGGCATGGTGAATATGGTCTGTCATCCCAAGACACAAGAGCCTGAGGCAGGAGGATCACACGTTGTGTCCAGCCTGGGCTATGTAGAGAGATCTGACCAGACAGACAAAGCTGAGGTGTGTAGTTTAAAGCCAGTGTTTAACCAGGTAAGGTAGCAGAGGTAGGCAGATCCCTGTGAGTCTGAGGCCAGCGGGGACTAGAGTGAGATCCAGGTCAGCCTGGACTAGAGCGAGACCCTACCTCAATAAAACAACCCACCCACCCAGTGTTCCATTCTGTGGATCTCCCAGCATTTGCTGCTGAAGGTAACTGGCTCTATGGACAGCCCATGGCGGGCGCCTGGTGCCCAGGCAGGGCTGCAGGCTCTGGAGGGGGGTTGAGCACCACAGGATTTGGGTTTCCTGGGGACATGGTTGTAGGCGCTGCCCCATTAAGTTTGGGCGTGTTGGGTTTAGCAGGTTTCATTTGCAGTGTTCTTGGGAATTTCCCTTCTGCCCTACCTCCCTCCCTTGTTTAGAAAGATTTTATTAGAAAGTGTTCAAGAGTTTAAGAGGGGGGAGGGAGGTAGAGCTCCTATAAAGCAGGAGGGGTCCTGGGGGGATAATCTCAAATTTTGAGATTTGAAAGTGAGATTTAAAATGCAGCATTTCCTAAACTTCTTTAATTATGAACTCCCCTCCCATGGTTAATTTCAGCTCTCTACCAGGTTCAGGGTATAGAAGCCCTTTTAGAGTGGTTTCTTCTGTGTCGTGGTTTGAGTCAGGTGTCCCCCATCAACTCAAGTGTTCTGAATGTTAGGTCCCCAGCTGGTGGCAATTTTGGAATTAGAGCCTCCTGGAAGTGTATTGTTGGGGGTGGGCTTATGGGTGTTCTAGCCAGCTTCCCCTTGCCAGTGTCTGGCACACTCTCCTGTTGCTGTTGTCCACCTGATGTTGGCCAGGAGGTGATGTCCATCCTCTGCTCATGCCATCGTTTTCCCTGCTATCATGGAGCTTCCCCTTGAGTTTGTAAGCCAAAATAAACCCTTTCCTCCACAAGCTGGTGTTGGTCAGGTGCTTTTGTATCGGCAACATGCTGCTGGGGTGCTCAGGAAGGTGAGGCTTTGGAAACTCCACAGCGTGGGTGAGAACCTCTAACTTAGCACCAAGTCCACTTGGCCCTTGTGTTAGTGGCATGTACCCGTGGGTCCATCTAGCTAACCTCTGATGGAAGTTTATAAAACTGCATCTGTACTGGGCATGTACATAGTTTTCCTAGTAATTATTGCTGCAACAAAAAAGTTACAAATGACTGTTTACAGAGCATTTATTTATTTGCAAGCAAAAAGGAGGGGCAGGGAATGGGTCCTCAAGGGCCTGTAGCTACTGCAAAGGAACTCCAGATGCATGTACCACTTTGCGCATCTGGCTTTAGGTGGGTACTGGGGAATCAAATCCACGTCATTAGGCTTTGCACCTTAACTGTTGAGCCATCTCTCTAGCCCCAAAAAGTATTTCTTAAAATGTGGTGTTTTGGGTTTGTTTTGGAGACAGGTCTTGCTATGGTGGCCCAGGCTTGTCTTAAACTCAGTATCCTCAAAATGACGGGGTCAGAGGCATCTTGCTGCCCATTCTCGTAAGATGTTTTTAACGCCGGGGCATTAAGTAGGAGACAGTTGCTCAAGTTACTTTAGGGTAAGTTGTTTTCTGAGTTGATACTGTGGGGCTTAAGAGAACATAAACTATAGGGAATTTGTATATGTCCTGCTACATAGGAAACAAGGTATTTTTAGTGCCCCTAAAAATCACAAGAGGGCTGGAGAGATGGCTCAATGCCAGACTGGGTTCAATTCTCCAATACCCACATAAAGTGATGCACAAAATGGTACATTTTGAGGGGGGGGAGGGGGAGAGGGCCAGGGTGGGGATACGGCTGCTGCTGGCTTTACTCCATCTCCCTATGCATAGAGGATGCCAGCTGTTGGGCTGGCGCCACCCAGAAGTATGCCTTCTATAATAATCTCTTAGGCACTTCTTAGTTCAGTCAAACACCAAGGTGCACTGCAGTGGCCTCTGGGTGTTCTTAGAAACACACCAGTTTGTGAAGCAAGGACCAGTGGGCTGTGAGGGGAGCAGGCAGAGAGCAAGTGTGTGGTGCTGGGCATGGGGCACACTTGAGGAATCAGCATTTCTGTTGAGATAGCAAGATAGGAGTGCTGGTCTAGCCTGGACTTTCTTGTCGCAGGTAGGGAAAACGTGTGCTGATTCTTCCCGTGTCTGTCCCCATGGAGAAGGGGTTTGTGCTTGGACCTTTCTCCTGGGGGTGGGGGTGGGGCTCCTGGCAATCTTATTTCTGAGTTGCTGCTGCTTTGGGACTGAGGAGGAATCTTGAGGAGCCTTCTTTCAGCATTGGCTGAATCGCAGATGTCTTCAGCTTGAAATATCTTCCTGCACTTCTGGACTCATTGCATCCCTTACTGTGACCTCTGTGTTGGTCTCTGAATCCTCTGAACTTCAGAAACCAAGGCTGCCGTTGAGCCTTTCCTCCCAGGATGTGCCACCATAGAGCAGAAATGCAAAGAGCTGGACAGTTGTGACTGCTCCCCGTGCCCATGCTGTGGAGTGCGCTGGGCCTTCCTCCTTTCTGTCATGTCTACCACGCAGGTCACTTACTCCATGGGCATAGTTCTGGCTGAAATGAATGTTGACCTCCATCAGCTGGCACTCCAGGGCCCATCCCTCCACCTGCCTCTCTTCTCCCTGTCTGTCAGAAGCACACACTCATCTCCTCTGCTGCCATGGCCTTCCAGAGCCCACCATGGTATCCCTGTTGGCTCTCCTCTTAGAATGCACCGTGCAGAGTCTGGGTTCCTTCTCAGGGACATGCTGCACGTGGGGTGAATCACGGGAGAAAATCCAGCATCCACAAGATGTAGTGCCTTTGAGGTCCGGGAAGGAGGTAGGAAGGAGGGAGGGTCGCAGGCCCCTGTGCGTGGACCTGGGATTGGACAGCACCTCTGTCCTGAATTAACACAGGGAGAATAAACTCTTTGGGTACCACTTGTGCTAAGCTCCTCCCCCCACATCATCTTCAGGCGGCTGCTGGGGTCCAGGTGCCCAGGAGGCCACTGAGGCTAGGGATTTGCTGAAGTGGGAGGATGATGACAGCCAGTAAGGGGCCAGGGCATGTTCAAACCAGGCCACACACCTTATGTTCACACACATCATCTGCACCAAAGGCATCTTGTAAACAAACCTTGGTTCTTAAGGAAGCCCACAGCCCCAGGTTGTGCCTCTAAAACTACTGCATCGGTCATCCATCTTTGTCTTTGTGTCTTGCTATGGTTGGTGAACTTGGAGGCCTCTGGGGTCCAGTGAAGATGCAAAGCTTCCTCTTTAAAGTTCATTCTGACTATGGGGCTTGTTTATCCTGGTACCTGTACTTACAATCACCAATTCCAGCTTCAGAAGTGCTCGCAATCAGCTTAGGGTGTGCTTGCCTATAATGGCATCATTACTGATTTGTGTCTATTAATGCCTTCAAGCAAAAACTACCAAAAGCTAAAGACTAAATGGGAAACTTCTCTGCCTGCCATTGGCTAAGAAGGCCAGTTTCTACATTAAAAAAAAAAGTTGATATAGCTCAGTGATAGAGTGCTCGCAGACATGCTCGAGGCCCTGGGCTCAACTGCCACCCTCAAAAAAAAAAAAAAAAAAAAAGAAGAAGAGCTGATGTGGTGGCAGAGGTAGGATCGCTATGAGTTCAAGGCCAACCTGAGACTAACGGTGAATTCCAGGTTAGCCTGTGCTACAGCAAGTCCTACCTTGAAAAACCATAAATAGATAAATAAAGCAGGAATTCAACAGAAAAATAAAATGCATTTACCGAGAGTCCACAGAAAACAAAGTATATTTGGCTGTTTAGTATATAAAGATGTTTGACCTTATAATAAGAGAAAGAAGAAACCTCCTTGAGCTCTCTGTGGCCTTTCATGTATAGGATGATGGCTGCCTCAGTTTTCAGGGCTGCCACAAGGAGATGCATGGTGAGCAGCCCTAGTCTCCAAATTTGGAAATCTGAGATGCTCCACAATCTGAAATGTATGTTGACTTCATCAACAAGAAGTCACATGTGCATTGTAATGGGTGGCAGGCACACTCAAATTATTATATGAAATTACCCAGCGTCAAAGCCTGGCCTCTGGAAGCTCAGCTTAACTGCCTGTTCCCCAAACTCCAATTAGAGACCAATAATAGTGAACAGTAGAGAATGTGGTCATTTCAGGAAGAGGAACAAATAAAAAGGTTCAGTGACCTCCAAGTCCATTTTCAAGGTACTGACGCGAGCTTTAGGTTTAAATAGAGGCCAAGGGGTCTATACCTCCTCCTGCCTTCTCATGGGCAGGAGCTCTCTATATTTTCTCTTCTTCCCTTCTCTTAATGTAATAAAGTCTCTCTAAAGCTTACCCTCTGCTCAGTGGATTCTTTGAATTCAAAAGACAAGAATTCAGGAATACCCCAAATTACTGGTGCATTGGCAAGAAACCTCAAGATTCCAGTTACATCTGTTAGTGGTGGCCGAACCCTCAAATTCCTGTATCATTATTGGTCAGGAATGTCAGATGGGTCTCCATTTAGCCCAGGCTGACCTGGAACTCACTCAGGCTGGCCTTGAACTCACAGTGATCCTCCTACCTTTACCTCCCAAGTGCTGGGATTAAAGGTGTGCCCAGCTGACCCGAGTTTTAGATGCTAATGCCCAATGCTAGTTGGAGGAAAATACAGATCTCCCCGGGGTTGCTGTGCTGGGTCTGTGCATCATCTTTGGGGGCTTGTCTTGACTGTGACTATTGACTCAGCTTCACTTCAAGAAATCACACACACTGCAAACCTTCAGAAATAGATGACCTGCTGAGCTACGACTGTGAGATTTGTGACACTATTGAGATGTTTGTGCAACCAAGACCTTCTCAGCGATCCAAACTCAAGCTGGCCATAGCACCATTTCACAGCCACCCTGAGGTTACTAGAGTCCACAGAGGAGAATTCCCCCATCCAATGCTAGCTGAGCATTCCAAAAACCCCAGGCAGACCTGGACTGGGAAAAAAGCTTTTGGAGATTTCTCAAATCGAGGAAGCTCAGGAACACAAAAGCAGAAAGTACAAGAAGCACCCAGACTTCCCCAAAAGGCCCCTGAGCGCCTCTGGGCCCAGTACCTCCAGGTGCACCCTGAGCCCAACAAGCCGGTGACCAAAGTCCTGTCTGAGAAGTACAGGCAGCTCCCAGGGGAGGTCAGGCAGACGTGCATCCAAGAATTCCAGGAGAAGGGGAGACTGAGGAAAAAGGAGTTCAGTTCAGGGAAGAATGCTGGATAGAGTCCAGCATTCCAAGCACTCTGTGGTGCCCACCAAGCACAAAGCTGAAGTCCTCAAAAAGTTGGAAGAAAATGGGAAAATGTGAACTCTTCTTCAGAAGTGGATTTTTCCCAAAGGTGAAATTTCTCGGTGAACCCTAGAAGCCCCCCATGAATGCTTACCACAAATTTCTGCAAGACTCATGGTCACGTGAGAGCTGTGTCCTCTGTGGGGAGGGAGCGCAGAGCATGAAGGAGCTTTCTAGAGCCAGGCCAAGGAGATGCAGAGACAGTGCTGGGTGGACCTGGACACATGGCTCAGGACATTGTCACCTGAGGAATGACTGCATAGAGAGGCATGGGCACATGTGGTGACAGAGCATGCCCATGACAGGAGGCCCGAGCCCCGAGTTCAGAAGGATAGACCCACAATCCTCAGCCAAGGAGCTGCTGGCTCCAGGGACAGATTCCTCAGGGACTGTTGAGGTCCAGTGTGGGGGCTCAGGGGTCAGGAGAGAATGGGATGGAAGCTGGGAGATAGGATGGAGGGGGCAGTGGAGAGGAAGATGAAGATGGGGACTTGGCTGCTTCTTCCTCAGGGGACTCCTCAGATTTAGACTCCATCGAAGACTGCTCACATCCTCAGTCATCTGTTTAAAACCCTCCAGGCAGAAGCCCAGGGCATCCCTGCCAGAGGGAGGGGACTCTCACCTCTGGGCCTTTTTCATCCCTTGCCTTTCTTTCCCACCCCCCCTCCTTGGTGTCCTAAATACAAAGGACAACAGCCTGGCAAGGAGGGAGGTGGTCATAGTACAGCCTGTATGAGGTGCCAGAAGCCTGAGAGAGAAGAGAGCCCCTTACCATTAGTGATGAGCGCTCTGCTTATCCAAGAGGTGCCTGCATTCATTCTGGGAAAGCTCTAGAAATCCTTCTGCTGTTGCCATTAGTGAATCTCTGTATCCAAGACAATCACAGAAAGATATAGACAAGCACACTGCTCTGTGATGTTATCTGTATGATTTCAACCTGAGCCAGCACCACATGCTTTTATGATTGTGGTTTAATGCTAATTTTTAGACATCATTAGTGTTAGTGCCTGTTTATAATTTTGTGTCTGAATATTTTCAGCTATTTTCATATTCTGTTCTCATGAATATCAGCTTCACAGTAGTTGTGTCTCTTTAACATGAAAACTATTGAGATTCAATATTGTTACATAAATATTCATTTTTATTTTTAACTCAGCATAGAGTAAAAACTGTACATACTATTTGAGCACCAGGATATGGTTTTTTGTTTCATTTTATTGTTGTTGGTTTGTTTTTGGTTTTTGAGTTGGGGTCTTGCTGTAGCCCAGGCTGACCTGGAATTCACTGTGTAGTCTCAGGGTGGCCTCAAACTCACAGTGATCCTCCTACCTCTGCCTCCCAGGTGCTGGGATTAAAGGCATGGGCCACCATGCGTGGTCCCAGGATATGTTTTTATATGTGTCTACTTTGTATAACGTGTAACATTTAAATAAGGCCATTCATGTATATATTATATAAAATATTTAACATTCATGTTGAAATCTGCCAAAAACTTTCTTTTTGAAATTTAGAGTACATTATTATTGTCCCTACTAAATATCTTAGTGAAATAATATTTAAAGTGTTTTTTAGTACATAGTTAATTTGACATGTAATTAAAAAGAATAAAAGAGGCTGAGAGGTATGTAGAGCTCAGCAGTCCTGTCCCACCTGATGCCCCACCCATCACTGACCCATCCTTGTCTCTCCTGGAAGCTATCTATGGGAACTGTGTGACTCTTCCTGGAGACAAGTTCCTTCCCAGGCTGGCTTCAGCCTTTCCCTCCCCTAGCCTGGGCTTCCCAGGGAAATTTCAATTCTTTAGGGTTGTTTCAGTATTTTCATAGCTTAAAAATGTAAAATTGTTTCTGTCCCACAAAGTCTGCAGTTTTTTGGGGAGCAAGTTTTATTTAGAAGGGCAGCGGTCCACCCTCTTCCTCCTCCTGGGCAGAAACAGTGTGGTCCTTCCTCAGAGAAGGCTGGGGTCTTCCTTGTGGTACAGAATGCCTTAAGTCGTCTCTAGGTTTGTTTCTTGCTTCTATTAGGTCCTGTTCATGAGGCCTTCAAGACATTTGGTGATGTCAATAAAGCTCATGGCACTTGGCATTTGCTTATTACCTTGAACTTCACAAAGTGCTTTCCCTTTATTGTCTCTTTATTGTAACTAATAAACTGAGGTCTGAAGTACTGCGTGTATGTATGAGAGTGAAGTAAGGTCTCGCTCCTAACTCTGAGGCTTTTATTTATTTGCATGTATGTGTGCGTGTATGCCAGATACGTGTACCGCTTTTTGTGTCTGACTTTACATGGCTGCTGGGAAATTGAACCCAGACCAGGAGGCGGCTGAGCCATCTCTCCAGCCCCACACCCAGATAGTTTTACATGGGTGCTGGGCTTGACCTCAGGCCCTCATGATTTGCTCTTACTGCTGAGACATTTCCCCAGCCTCAGACATGCCATTTTATATAAAGAATTTGAGCATCCATGGCTTTTGATATCAGCCTGGATCCAGGATACTGAGGGGCAGGTGTGTTCTTGTTTGAAGGCCTTGCTGGTGGAAGTGATAAGGTAGGGAGGGCCAGCATGCCAGGTGGAAGGGTTCAGAGGCCTCTGGTGTTGGTGTTGGTGTTGAGCATGGATCAGTTGTTTGTGGGGTACAGGCCACAGGGGTGTGCAGTGTGTGGCTCTGGTTAGGTGTCTGCACCAGAGGGGGTCTAAGCTCATCTGTCTCTGCTCACCCCCCCCTCCATTCCATGTCCTATCCCAAAGGTAAGGTGGGCAGGGCTCATTCTTAGCCTGTCTCTCAGTAGGAGGAGAAGTCAGCAGTTGCGTTTTAGTTTGGGAATATTTCTGGTCAGGTGGGGGTTGGGGGCAAAGCAGAACTCATAGCTTTGGGTTCTGGGGAGGAGACCAGAGGAGGCAGAGGTCACTGTGAGCAGAGAGAGAAATCATGGAGGCAGGACAGTGACCCGTGAGTAGTGGAGTCAGTTGTGGGAGTGGACAGTAGTGGGTCCTCAGCTCGCAATGTGAGTCTTGTGTCATGAGGCAGGAGGGAGAGTGAAGATACAGAAGTGGGCATGGGTGGGCTCTGCTTGGTCACCCCTTTGACTTCCTGCTGCTTTGAAGGCTCCCCCCTCCTTACCCCTCAGCTCTCCTGGTCATGCGTTCAGGTGCCTGAGGACCCTGGCTCGCTCCTAGCTGTCACCTTTAGTGTTGGCACTTATGGAGCACTGGGGACATACGCAAGAGCGCCTCAGGGCTTGAAGCTGTGGTGAAGGCTGACTCTTTCCTAGCTGACTCTTAAGAAGCTGCAGGGGTCACTCACCCAGGGAGTCGACAAGGCAGCTCAGAGTGGGACTTTTCATGATGCCCCATTGTTGGTGCTGTTTGGCCCGGGCTCACAAGAGCATGCCAACTCGTTAAGAAGTAGTCACCCGAGGGCTGGGGAGATGGCTCAGTGGGTGAAGCGCTTGAGGCTCGTATAAATACTGCTGGGCATCATGGCACATGCCTGTAACCCCAGCACAGGGGAGGCTGATGCAGGTGGATCCCTGGAAACCACAGGCCAGTAGTTTATTCTAGTCGGGGAGCTCCAGGTCAGTGACTGATTGTCTCCAAGAGGCTGAGGGTATCTCTTGTTCTCTATACACAATCATGCATGCACACCACAAAACAAATGATAGTGACCCAAATAAGACCTAAATGCCCTCTGGCCTGCTGGGCCTGTTTGGGTAGAGTTCCACCCAGTGTATCTGTACCAGGAAGAAGCTGGGCTGAAAAGGGTAGGGCTGGTCTCGATGCCATCATCATCCTTCCCGGGAAGGAGGCGGCCTGTGTCATGAGAGGGCTGGGCTTAGAGCTGGTCTTTCTGCTGTTGAGTACAGGTTGTTTCCTTGGTAGGCACTTTCCTTTTGACTTAGGAAGAGAGCTGGCTGAGGAGGGCTGAGCTTTGAGTTGGATGGACAGGGGTGTGGACTCTTGTGTCTTGCTGTTTCAGGAAGCCGCTTGTTGACACCAGCAGAAGACAGCCTCCTTGGTGTCATTGAACTAGGGAGCCAGGGCCGGAGGCTGCTGGGACATTCCCTCCCAACCCAGAGCTTATCTTGCTGATAACAAGCTTCATGAGAAATGGGATGGGTGCCAGTCAAACTAGAACTCCAGAGGGAGTGAGACTAGGTCTTTCAGAGAAAAACAGGGCAGATTCCCATGTCCTCCCTGGAATAGCTTATTTCTCCCTGGCAGCAGAGAGATGCTTTCGTAATGTAGGGAAGAAGCAAAGAGAATGCCTTCCTCGTGAGACAACACGAGCGAGATCTGCAAGCAAGAGCACCTCTGCGTGCAGCGAGAGCAGGCTGGAGAATATTCTTTCTTAGGGTATTGGTCTTTTGAGACAGGGTCTTAACACTGTATCCCAGGCTAGCCTGGCATTCACTATGTAGCTCAGACTGGCCTTGAACTCAGGGAGATCCTGCTACCTCAGCCTCCAGAGTGTTGAAATTATAGGCATGAGCCACCATACCAGCTTTAGAGAATTCCTATTTTGCATGAATGTTTGAGGTTAATATATATAATCTTTTCATTAGGTCGTGCACACCGCCTCCATTATACTCTCCTTATTCATCCCCCTCTACTGAAGTTTTCTGGAAGTCAGAACCAGGCCCCTAGGAGCCCTTTCAAAGCAGGTGTCCATGATGGCTACTGAACCAGACGCCTTGTTGTGTCCATAACTTAGATCCAAACACATCTTCCAAGTCTGCGCCTCTCCCCAGCTAGCCTGAAGTGGACTTCATTATATTGGTAATATATTACATTAAAAGGCTCCAGAAGGTCCGTGTGGTGGCTCATGCCTTTAATCCTAGCACTCGGGAGGCAGAGGTAGGAGGAACTCCGTGAGTTCGAGGCCACCCTGAGACTCATAGTGAATTCCAGGACAGTCTGGGCTAGAGTGAGACCCTACCTCAAAAAACCAAAACCAAAAACAAGAACAAAGGCTTGAGAAAATACAAGTGAGACTATTCATTTGGATTGTTTTAGGATTAACTTAATGGTAGAATTTGGCCTAAATTTTCAAAAGGAATTTCACTAACCAGTGTCTCCCTAGTGTGTGTGTGTGTGTACACCATGGACCCTGACCTGGCTTCAGCCTCCCTAACTGGGCTGTATGTGAGGCTCACCCCAAGAAATGGTTGAAAAATGGGAATTCAGGGGTTGGGCCAGAGCTCACTGGTAGGATTCATGGCGCACACACATGTGCAGGAATCCGGGCTCAATCCCCAGTATCATGAGAATCCAGAACAAGACACCACCTGGCTTCCCACAGGTCCAGGACACACTTCCGAGAAGAGTCTGCAGCCGGGCCCTCACACCCCTCAGGTGATGGAGGGGCTGGAACACTTTCCTTGTTGATGTGCTTGTAAAGCGTATTGGTCCAAAGTGATAGCAAAATATTCCAGTTACTTAAAATTACTGCTTGTTTTGTTTTAAAACTGATATTCCTCCTTTTTTGTTTTGGCTTGTGTAGGATACGAAATTGTGGATAATAATGGAATATCTTGGTGGTGGCTCCGCACTGGATCTGGTAAGTATTACGCTGGATGCGTGACGTGCGCTCAGTTCTCAGTCTTGGTTTGAAAAAAAAAATTCTGGATGTTTCATTTCCTTCTTTTAACTGTGGCATTCTGGGTCCGTGGGTTACTTAGGGGGTTGCAGCGCGCATCAACTCCCTGTTCACCCACGGGAGCTGGGTGAGCAGAGGCTTGGAACAGCCGTGAGCCGAACGAGAGATGAGACCCTCGGGAGAACGCGGCAGTGGGCAGTTCTCATTTTATTGGTAGATTGCAGCTGTTTTTATAGAGAAAAGTCAGAGGTAGAAGCATAGGAAGCAAGGTCTGTGGGCATCTCATGAGCTTGATTCATAGGGGCCAGTATCCTAATTTACATAGATAAATTGAGGGGGCTACGTGACTCTATACATGGATAGAATGGTGATGTTAGCAGAGGAAATGAAACCTTTAGGTTTGTTATTTGCAGTTGGAATAAGTTAGGCTTTGATCTGCTTATCTTATCTCAGGGGACAGCTGTGGCCTGCCTGGGGGCTTTGGAGTTTTCAGGATTGCTAAGATTTACAGGGGCCCTCGACTTTGCCTCAACTTCCTTATCAGAAGGAGACTGTCCCAGAAGCCTGCCAGACTCAGCAAAACCCTACATCCTCCATGCCTCATTAGCAGGGTACCACATGGCATGACAAGGGAACGGAACTCTTCTTATGTTCTTCCATATTGCTTAAAATTATTGGCCTGCTTTTGATGACCTGGTAGTGTTGTTTCATCATAATTCAGCAAAATAACTCTTTATAAGTGAAACTATCTTCTCTCAGAACAATAGTTAGCTCGTTTTTCAGAACAAGTTTATTTGCGTTTGTTGGATTGTTAACATGGGTTTCTGGTTCAGATGGTAGGTAACAGCTCCCTGCCCACGCCAGCTCATCTCTCTTTCATCTCCCAAGTCAGACACAGCTCTGATTATCGAGAGATGGCATCAGGTGTTGGCGCCTGGCCAGGCAGGAAGTTGCACGCATGGCTACCTTTGCCTCTTGCCAACATGCACACTTCGTCAGAATGTAGCAGGGCAGGCCCAGCCCAGTGTTACCTCCTCTGGAATTGTCCTCTGTTGCCTTTCCTGGTTCCAACCCTCAGGCAGGGTGGTGGAAGCCAGGGAAGGTGTTTTGTTTGTCCCATAACTCGTGGCTCCATGGTGGACTTTGGGGAGCCCTAGAGGCATGGCTTATGTCATCCTTGAAACCCCATACTTCTCACCCTCCTCACTGTGGCTGTGTGGTGAAAGGACGGTCACACCCTCCCTCCCCTGGCCCACCTGTCTTGTGGATGAGCAGTGGACCCCTAGAAAGGCTGTGTCCTGCATGGTGGCGCCCCCGTGGGGCTTGCCCCAAAGGAGGTTGTCAGGAGATGAGCGAGAGCCATGGCTGCTGCAGCCTACAGTTTACCCACTAAGAAAAGGAGCCCCTTCGAGAGTGTTTCCCTTCTTGCAGTAGCAAGAGAAGTACTAGGTAGCTTTCTGGGAAAGCACATTTCTAAAACTATGTCTGTCTCCAGAAAGCTAATGTACTGATTTAGATGCATGCTGTTACAAACCATTAAAAAACAACAGCCGGGCGTGGTGTCGCAGGCCTTTAATCCCAGCACTCAGGAGGCAGAGGTAGGAGGACTGCCGTGAGTTCAAGGCCACCCTGAGACTACATAGTGAATTCCAGGTCAGCCTGGGCTAGAGCGAGACCCTACCTTGAAAAACCAAACAACAACAAACAAAACAAAACAAAAAACACCTGGTCAAACTGTGTTCAGAAGGAAGATTTCAAGCCTAACAATATGTTGCAAACCATAATAAAATAAGCAAAACCCCAGCTGAATCGTTCTGTGGTCCTTTGTAAACAAATAGCACACATGAGGCTCTCCATTTGTTCAGTCTGGGGCCGCCTCCCTCTGCAGTTAGATCCACGGGTGTCTCAGGAGAGCTGTACCTGTGACAGGAGCAGCATTGGCGGCCTCAGTGCTCAAGTGTTCAGTCCTTTATTGGAGGTGACTGCGGTTTAGAGTCACGCCTGCAAGCAGGTGTAAACTTGTCACTCCACAAGCCACTGTCCATCCACTTGAATGTCTCTGGTGAAAAGAAATTTTCTTTTCTAGATCCACCTGGCCGGCCCTTCCATGGGAGGCCAGGTGCACCAGCTCCCAGGTGGACCCTGCTTTACTGCCCTGGAGCCCATTCTAGCGGCCTTGACCCCATGCTGTCCTCTTACCTCCAACTTGGCTGTCTCCTGGCAATCTGCCATCCTTCTCCTGCTGGCCTTCCCCACACTGCTGAGGAGGATAGTGGGATAGAATTATTTTTAAATGTTAAGCAGTTATTTGAAGAAGAGTCTCTTGTATGTGTCTTTTAATGAAAGATTTAAAAACCAGACTGTTGTCATGGATGAGAATGTGATACTATGTAACCAAATAAATAGGTTTGGAGATTATTTCTTTTAAAAAAAAAGCAAGTGTGCTTTAGCTATTGTCTATGTTACTAGCTCTAATTAATGAGGAGTTAATAGTTAACATATAACTGAAGGAGCTCTGTACTGAGAGCCAGTGAGGGGAAGTATGGATGGTTTGGGCATCATCCTGGCATGTTTCTATTTTTACTAAAAGGATAATCAGGAAAAGGGGCTTTAGGATCAAGCGTGAAGAACAAAGAGACGGCAGCTTAGTTATTAAGAGTTGTGGATAGAGGGCTGGAGAGATTGCTCAGTGGTTGGGGTCTTTGTCTGTAAAGCCTAATGACCCATTCGATTCCCTAGTACCCACATAAGGCCAGATGCACCTGGAATTTGTTTGCAGGGGGAGGAGGCCCTAGTGTGTCCATTTTCTTTCTCTTACCTATATCTCTCTGCTGGCAAATAAATAAAAATTAAAAAAGTTGTAGATATAAAACAGTCATATTTTATTTTGAATGTTATCAATCTATTGATGTATTTTTTAATTTAAGATAAATTTAAATACCAACTAGAAATTAAGTGCTTGTAGGCCCCAGCCCCACTCTGGCGTTCTTTGGAACACAGTCTGGAGTCCAGCTGCCCCAGGATGCCCAAGCTTAGGACAGCATGATCGTGCCTCACCAACCCCTTTGTAGCCCAGTCAGCACCACTGTAGTCATGGGGGTCCTGCAGTGAGCAAAGCAGAAGCCCTGCTTTCCTGGAGGTCAGGTGTGGTGGAAGGTGTACTGGCAGAGAAGGCAGGTGGAGGTCACTGGGAGAAGGATTAGCAAGAGGGCAAGACTTTAGCTGATGAAAACCTCAGTCAGTGTTGCCAGAGAATCCAGCCTTGGAATCTAATTAGGAAGGAACTTGGCAGGGGAAATTGCCCACTTCTTCAGAGGTGAGATGCTTGTCGAACCCAAGTGTGAACCCAGCAAATCCAGCGCATGGAAGGCCCACTGCTCTAAACCAGCATCTCACACAAAGCTAGATGTGACCGGGTCTCCAGCCTGCCCACTCTAGCTGCCAAAATGAGCAGGTGGGGCCTGGGTCATGAGTGCCCATGTTCCACGGTGGGAGCTGAGGTGCACACTGCTCTGCAGGACCTGGGAATGTGGTCTCTAGTCTGGCAGAGCAAAGTGGGGGGCTGGGATCAGAAGTCACTATTGATGGATGTAGGGTCACCTCCTTTCCCTGGCATTTCTTTATTATAAAATTCCTACCCTGAAAAACTTTGGTTGGTATTTATTTATTTAGGGTTTTTGTTAATTTTATTTTTACTGACAATTTTTATGCAAGTGTCTAATGTATTTTGATCATAACCCCCTTCCATTGCCTTCTCTTGTCCTTCCCTCCCTGCCCCTGCCCACTGAGGCCCTGCTGCCTAACTTGTCCCAATTTGACTTTGATATCGTTTTTATCTTTCTTGTGTATGTGTGATCTATTAAGCAGGGGAGGGATTATTTACCAGAACACATGTATTTGACTAGTGGCTATACCTTTGAAGTGAGTCCTACCTGGAAATTGCAAGAGTAGGGAATGCCTGTCTGTGACTTAGGCCTGCTCATGATAGCACAGAGTGCACTGGATGCCATTCGCAGTGAATTTGACCTTCATCAGGTTCTCTAAAGAAACAGAAATCATTGGCGAGTGGATGGACAAGAAGGGACGTAGGAGGGGGAATTTGCTCAGATGATTATGGGGCTATCTGCAAGTTTGAGAACCAAGGAAGTCAATCGCATGGCTCTGCTTGCACCCAGGGGCAGTTGGTACAACCCCCCGAGGCCAAAGGCCAGAGAACCTGGAGTTGGGATGTCTAAGGTCCTAGAAGAGAAATGACTGTCTTGCCACTTGTTGTTGGGCTGTCAGTGTGGTAGATGGTGCCTGCCTGCATTCGGTGAGGGTAGCCTAGCCGCTCCTTGGTCTGCTGCTAATGCTGGTCCTTGTAGAAACGCCCTACAGACACCTAGAAACAGCTCTGCTAGCTCTCTGGCTGTCCCTGAGCTTAGTCGAGCTGACACCTCAAACTGACCATCGTGGACAGGAAGGATTTTAGCCACGGAGAAGAACATATTCACTTGCCTTCTCCCTGCTTGCCCTGTTACGTGCATGCAAGCCGTGGTGGACAGTTGAAGCTGTATCAAGTTCATGCTTCTCCTTTGGCGGCGCTGAGGATGGCGCTTAGGCCGTCACGCTTGCTGGGCAAGGTGCTCTTCTCAGCTTCAAGGACTACTGAACAGACGTTAACATGGAGCCTGTCCATAGCCATCCACGGGGAGGTTTTCAGTTCCTCTTCCTCAGCTGCTTTGCAGATCTCCCTGGGTGCTGGCCAGATGTTCATGGCTGGGGCTGTTTCTCCACCCATGTTCTGGTACTGAGTTGGAGCAAAGTTGCTAGCATCTCTGATCCCTCCCCTTTCTCTCAGGAAAGAGCAGCTTGTCGCTCATTTTAAAACCAGTACATTCTGTGAACACTGGAAAATAGATATGGAGAGAGCAGACTCATGGCGGGCGGGGTGTTCCAGACTATGGGCTTTGGAACAGTGGCTTCAATATGTTTCTTAAAAATGAGACTCTTGGTCAACATACTGGAAAAAATTCTGTTCTGGGGAATAAGCATGCATCATGCTGTTCTAGTGTGGAGACAGTGTCTCAGTCAGCATTGGCCATGGTTCCCGGCAGGTCAGTTTGACTCTCTGTGAGCATGTGCTCCTATGAAGCCCCACTGAAAGCCACCAGCCACTTTCTCCTCACCTGTGTTCTGAAGAGAGGAAGTGGGGAGCGTGACCCCATGTGCCCTGCTACCAGACAAGCCAGACCCAAGAAAGGCCCCTGACCTTGGGGGCCTTTGTAGTGCAGACCAGGGTGGGCCTGTGAGACAAACCAGAGGTACGAGTTGGGTGGCAAGTATAAGTACCAGGATTGGAGGACTAAGCTGCTACACCCACATTTATTTTTGACAACTTAACTGCTGACTGACGGGTGTGGGCATGGGTTACAGTGTTCTCCTTGGTGCCTGGCTAGAGGTAGGTGGTTTTACTGGTAGAATTCATGTGAAACATTCTCAAGTGATGGGTGGACATACTGAATGACTGAGCTTTGTCCTAGTGTTTCCTTGAAACAGGAACACACCCATGTGACATTTCTTCTTTGTCTTTATATAAGAATTAATATTAAGGAGTCGATAGTAACAACTTCTTTGAGTTTTTCAGAATAAAACTTTCCAAAAGCAATTATTACTTCATAGGGATAATAAGTCATTATTATTTTATATTTTATATGACATTATAAAGTCTTAGGAATTGAACTCTCTCAGCTAGTTGGAATGCAGAGTTCTGGTGAGGGTAGATTCAGGAAGCAGTTAGCTCCTAGACGTCTTTCTTACAACTTGTACTGTTGAGGACAGGGGTGGGCTTTCTGGTAGGGTGACAAGGGCGTCAGGGCCCACACTGCATGTACTGCGGTTCCTGGACTGCTGTCCTGCCTGTGCCCCGAGAGGTCAGCTTGCAGGCTGCCAGCGTGGCCCACAGGGCCCTTTCCTTGTCCCACTCATTCATACCAGTCTTGCTTCATTCAGCAAAGTCCCCTCCCTCCTCTTTTTGGGCAGCACTGGGGATTGACCCCATGGTCTCAAGCATGAAGTGGAGGTGTTCTACCACTGAGCTGTATCTCCAGTCAGGCAAAATCCAAGTTATTTTCTATAACCTCCTCCCCTGGATCCTTTAATAGTTTTTTTGTTTTTGTTTTTCAGGGTAGGGTCTCACTCTAGCCCAGGCTGACCTGGAACATTCACTATGTAGTCTCAGGGTGGCCTTGAACTCATGGTGATCCTCCTACCTCTGCCTCCCGAGTGCTGCGATTAAAGGCGGGCGCCACCATGCCCGGCTTCTTTAATAGGTTTTAATTATTTAGGCAAAATATCTGCTTTAAGTGACGATGCCTTTTAATTTTAATTATCCTTGTCCATTTAACCTGGCTATTGTCTCTTAAACTCTGTAAGATAATCACTGAAGAGGCTAATCTCTTTCTCTTATTAGTTAGAACCTGGTCCTTTAGATGAGACTCAGATCGCTACCATATTAAGAGAAATACTGAAAGGACTCGACTATCTACACTCAGAGAAGAAAATCCATAGAGACATCAAAGGTAAGAACCTCAGAAATTCCTGAGGTGGCAGAGCCAAAGGTCCTTCTGTGCTCAGGGAAGGGGTCCTGTCCTCTCTGTTTGCCTGGGTTGGACTGCTGCTGCTGCTGGGGAGGGGGGCGATGAGAGGTGCCAGCCTGCCACCTGTTCTGGTGGGCGCCGAGGCTGGCTGGGGAGAGGATGCTCGGCCCAGGGCTGCAGCGCAGTAATGCTGTCGGCCTGCTCCACTTGTCTTGCAGCGGCCAACGTTCTGCTCTCTGAACATGGAGAGGTGAAGCTGGCTGACTTTGGAGTGGCAGGCCAGCTGACGGATACCCAGATAAAAAGGAACACCTTTGTGGGCACCCCTTTCTGGATGGCACCCGAGGTCATTAAGCAGTCAGCCTATGACTCGAAGGTAAGAGCCAGTGCCTTCCGCCTACTGGGTCCAAGTGGATCTCCTTTTTGTGCTTCAGCCTTGCAGCTTTCCTAGCTGGTCGCTTCGGTGGGTCATGATGGCGAGTCTTTGGTCTTCTCCTCTGTCTCCTGCTATGTCATTGAATGTCTTGTTCATCCAGCCACAGTGACCAATGTGTACCTTAGTGTGTGTGTGATTCGGTGGGGACTGTGAAGGACTGTCGTGTGAGGATGCAGGATTATCGGTCTGTGAAGGAGGGTGGGGTCTGCATCTGGGCTCAGTGGATGAGGGACAGGGCCTGGACAGGGCTCTGTCCAGAGAAGCGTGGAAATGGCCCAGCGGGATGGGAACACGCAGTGCTCTGAGCAGCCATGCTCTTTCAGTTGTCAGTCAGCTCCTTGGTCCCAGAGGCTCTGTCACACAGCACAAAGCATATCCTTGTTCCAGCAGCTTCTCCTGGTCAGGTTCTGTTCTCTAGTGGCTTTTCCTTTTTTAAATTCTTTGTCTTATGGCCGTAAAATGCTCCGGGACACTCTATGTCCTGTTTTTCTGAGCTTTCCCAGTCTATCGTCAGTGGCCTGGGCACAGCACTAACTCTTGATTCAGAGATCTGGCTCTTTGGAGCCCCAGACTTCTGAAAAAAACAAATACTTAACTCAGATGCATTTAAATGATGAACATTGTGTTTTTAATTTCTTTTGAAATTAAAATGTTTTTTGAGATAGTCTCACCGTAAAGCTGGCAAAATGGCAATAATCCTCCTGCCTCAGCCTCCTGAGTGCATTATGAGGTGTGTGTCATAATTCATGCAGTGTAGGTAACTTTCCTGCAGGGACTTCAGGTGGCTGAGGGGGGAGGGGCAGGCGGGTCTGGTTCCGGCTGCCTTACTGGAAATTGTGCTTAGTGGCCATGACTTGGGCTGGCACTTGGCCTTGGTACCCAGTGAGGAGCGCTCCCAGGCCAGCCAGCTCTGCTCTCCATGTTTCTGTTCACCGTCGCCTTTGCCCCGTGGCTAATGTGTCACCTCCACGGCCACCTCTCATCTCTGCAGCCTCATTTGCTGTCGGGCTGCGTTGCCTTGGGATGAAGATGGCAGGAAGATGGGTGTGTGTCCATTCCTCATAGGTGAAAGTTCATGGCTAGATGTCAGTAGAGGAGACAGGAATCCAAGTTCTTAAGTAGCACCACTGACCACTCCGTTTTTGGTCTTTCTAGTAAATAGCTGGCCAGCCATAGTCCTGTGAAACTTGGACAGCATCCATTTTCAGTGCTGCTCATCCGATGCACCGTGTCCTGGTCTTTCTTCCCACGCCCAGAGCCCCTCTGACCTCACTGGCTCCTCTCTCAGATTGCCACTCCTGGCTGGCCCCTAAACCTTCAAAGACACTTCTCCTCTGCCCTCACCTAGCCACATAGCCGCCTTCACTTCTTTCTCGTCTTTACTCTGCTGTTTGTTTGGTTGGTTTTTCAAGGTAGAGTCTTGCTCTAGCCCATGCTGACCTGGAACTCACTCCGAAGTCTCAGGGTGGCCTTGAACTCACTGCACACAATCCTCCTACTCTGCCTCCCCATCGCTGGGATTACATGTGCTGCCAAGCCTGGCTCAATATTTTAATTAAATATTTTTATTATTTATTTGTAAATAAGTAGAGGGAGAGAGAATGAGAATGGGTGTGCACTAGGGTCTCTTACTGCTGCAGATGAACTCCACATGCGTGCTCCTCTTTGTGCATTGGACTGCTGGGGAATCAACCCCAGGCTGGCAGGCTTAGCCAACAAATGCTTTAGCCTCAGCGATCTCTCTAGTCCTGCCATCAGCTTCTTGAACATTTCTAAGGACCCCACTTAAAATCTCACAGTTCCTGTTCCATTTCAACACACTCTGTGTCCTTCTTTCTTTTGCTTACTTGAAGGGCCACAAGGGCAGGTATTTAGAACCCTGTCCAATGGAAATGAAACAGGAGCTTCTTCCCAGAAATACTGGAACAGTCCTGGCAGCCTGACTGCCCGTCTCCACTGTCTTCCCGGTGTGGTCCCCTCTGGGTGCTTGTGGAAGGTGTTCTGAACGTCGGAAGTCTTTGCCAGACTCCTTCCTGGGGTTCTGGCCGAGAATGTGGCAGTGTAGGTGAGGGGATGTCATTGGTGCAGCGTGGAGCATCTCAGGAGAGGGCTTAAGTGTGAAGCCAGTGGGGTAATCCCATTGCGTTTGCCAGCAGAGTGTCTGACAGAGGGTGGCTCTCCCCCCCCCCCCCCCCCCCCCCCCCCGGGGTGAGTGTGCTTGCTGGAGCAGCTGGTACTCCTGGAGACACACTTACATCTGTCACCCCTGGTCTTTTGAGCTTCCCGGTTGCTCCCAAATGTATTTGCATATGCAAGGCCTCTTAACCTCTGCCCAGTAGCAGTAAGTCCTGGCTGTCCATAGGCCTTGGAAACCTTTGTTGTATTTCTTTAAAGGTGATTTAAGGAAGCTTTGCTTCCAACTCTGGAGTTGGACCATACGAGAGGATGGGGCTTCCTGCCAAGGAGCCTCTGGCTTCAACGCTGGAGCTCTGGCTCTCAGATTGATTGAATTGCATTCTTTCTAAGGTCGCTAGGATGGTATGCTAGCCAGTGCGCGGTCACTGTCCTCATGTCCCTTTCTCGTGTGTTCCATTAGTCATTGGGCTGCTTGACCACAGTTCAACCCAAAACTGTGTCATCTTGTCCTTGAGTGGAGTTGCCACCCCTGTGTGTTGGGCTACAGCGGGCCAGCAGGAGCCCAGGGGAAGCCCGAGGGGCTGAGGATGCTTCAGAGACTGAGAGGGCTTCTGGCCGTTTGAGTGAGGACCAGGAAGGATGGGTGCTGTGCTTGGTGGTAGATAGGGCACAGAGTGTGGTGGGGGATGAAGCCAGTGATACTGGCTTGCCTCAGACTAACAGAAGGTCCCGGATGCTAAGAAGCCAGGGAGGGTCAGGATGTTCTTGTACACAGCTTTTCTTGTTTTTAGCTTCAAAAGAAATCTAGTAGTGCTTGTTGGTGATCTGGAAAGTACTGGAGAAAGAGGTGCAAAGGAAAGGATAGCCTTTCTAGCTCTGCTGCCCAAGCCCAGCTTGGCCAGCGTTGGCTCTGAAATAGCGGAAAGTGGAGCTAGGTACCCTGGGGATGAAAAGCCTTCCCTAGCAGGCAAGGGAAGCATTGTTGGGCTCTGAAGCAAGCCTGTCCCCTGCAGAGCATGATGGCCCTGCATGAGCCCACTGTGCCCGCTGCCATGCCTGCTGCGAGGGGTTCCTGGCTGGGAGGAAGAGGCCCTGGAGCAAGTGAACAAGGAGCCAAGTGACCCTGGGCTTTATTTGAGTATGCTCATGTCAGGGCCTTTTGGGGTCAGAAGTTTAATTGCTATTTAGTGCTCCTGTCATAACCTCCAGATGCCACATAGAGATAAGGCCTTTTTTTTTTTTTTTTTTTTTTTTTTTTTGAGGTAGGGTCTCCCTCTAGTGCAGGGTGGCCTTGAACTCATGGCAATCCTCCTACCTCTGCCTCCCGAGTGCTGGGATTAAATGCATGCGCCACCACGCCTGGCTGAGATAAGGTCTTGAACACAGTACGGAAGTGGAATGGAGGCTGTGTTGGGGCACAGGGGGCAGGGAGATGGGGAGAAGGAAAACAAAAACAAATTTTGTTTGAAAGCACCGTAATGAACCCTAATTCTTTGTATGCTAATACAAAGTGTACATCTGCATTTAAATCTATTTTTATTACTAATTCAGCTAGAACTGTGGCTTGGAGTGATATGCGGTTTTCTTCTCTCTGTTGTAGTCTGTGCATAAACTTTACAGATATGACCTGGATGCATTGTCTTCGGATCTGTAGCCTGCTCTTCAGGTGGCACTGTAGGAGCCCCTTGCATGTGTGCCCATACTGAGTGTAGGGGGGAACATCTGGATTGCACAGCTGGTATTTGAGCCCATGGTTCCTGCTGCTGAAGGACACACTCAAGCACCCTTGTCCACCCCGGCTCCTCCCACTCATCACCCTGTGCCACTGCCTGGGACTCTGGGCACTCCTGTACCGGTTGCAGCACCTGCCACTCAGCTGCTGCCAGTGCACAGGTGGAAAGATGTTTTCTGTAGCAAGATTTCCCAGTTGTTTCTTATTTTGAATTATTCTGGGGACTTAGGTTTCTTGTTATCAGTTTTAAAAATGTCCTTTTCAGAATGTTAGAGGTACATTGAAACAACCCCCCCCCCCCAATGTTTGCTTGAATGTATTCCTGCTTCCAGGCTCTAAAGATGCTTTTGTCGTTGCAGGCAGACATTTGGTCTCTGGGCATAACAGCCATAGAACTGGCCAAAGGGGAGCCGCCTCATTCCGAGCTGCACCCCATGAAGGTTTTATTCCTCATTCCAAAGAACAACCCCCCAACGCTGGAAGGAAACTACAGCAAGCCCCTCAAGGAGTTTGTGGAAGCCTGTTTGAATAAGGAGCCAAGCTTTGTGAGTCTTTGGGTGGGGGTGGGGGGCTTGATGTGGTCTGGATCCACCCCTTTGGGATTTCTTCAGTCACCTTTATTTTTTTTTTTCTTTTTCTAAATGAGCTTCATTCCTTTGAATTGCAAAAATGCTTTTCTTGTCATTTTACTTCAGGGATTTCAGAAGGCTTATTTTAGGCTGCTAGCTCCTCATACCTCATTGTGTTCTCCTTAGTATTAAAGGTAGAATCATAGGATTTGAATATTTATAGAGGAAGACCAGGCTGTAAACTAGAAAGCTATTTTAGTAATGGCATAGGCCTGGAAAATAATGGAACATGCCTGCCAAGTAAATATTCTCGGGTTTCTAGCCTCCCTTTCCCCCTAGGTTTAATCAGAGCGGTGAAGCCCAGAGCACTGGCCTACTGCGTGGCTCTCCTCTCTTTCCTTTCACGGCTAGGCCTGTCTTGGAAAGCTGTCTGTGTTTTGGTGGTGCAGGCAGCACCCCATGCCCTTGTCTTCTCCTTGAGTTTTCTGGCAGTTAGCTGAAGGCCATGCTTCCTTGACCCTGAAGAATATTGATCCTACCCTACTCTCCCCCCTCGCCAGCTAAAAATGGGTGAAAAGGGTGAGTTTACAGAGGGTGATTTCCTCACAGTGCCAGTCCTCCTAGGAGGCATTCAATGAGGAGGCAGCCTTTTCTCTGGGAGCTGCAGGCTGTGGTCAGCAAGCCAGCATTTGGTTATTGCACCAGGCACCAGGCAGTGGAGAGTGGGCTTTTGCCTAGTAGCTCAACTCCCGAGTAGTCTATAATATTTGTTCTAGGCATAGTACAATACACCAGCACCAAGCAAGTGATGCCCTAAAACATGTCTAGTACTGGTCTGTTTCCAGGATGCACCCCTCCACTTTGCCTTGACCCTAAACCTCCAGAGGAGAGGGGTGCAAAGCTGAGTGTGAGCATGTGGGATGTTGGGAGGAAGGGGTACCTGATATCCTCTGGGTTCTCAGAGGTTTGAGTTTGAGGAACATGCTATCTCTTGTTAAAACATTGGTGGACTGGAGAGATGGTTCAGTGGTTAAAGCCTCAGTGCCCACATAAAGCCAGATGCACAAAGTGGTACATGTGTCTAGAGTTTGTTTGCAGTGGCTGGAGGATGGAGTGCCCATCCATGCCCATTCTCTTTTGTTTTCTCTCTCAAATACTAAACAGCAACAACAACACTGGTGATTTAGAGCAGATAGGACCATGGTCTAACTGGCTGACATCTCTGTGTTCCTGCCAGCTGCCTCTGGCTGGGCCATCCTGGGTTTTTAGAGAGTTTTGCTTCAGTAGCTGGGCTTGCTGACCTCAAGGGTGAAGCTGTTGGTTGAAGTCCCAAGTGTGCCATTTTGTTGGAGCTGTGCCACATCAGGTTCAAATCAAGCCCTCAGCCCAGGCACCAGAGTGGGACAGATGTTGAGCTTGACTAACTTGGGAAGCCAGGTAGGCTTCTAGGACGTGAGGAATGGGTATCTTTCCCTCCTGTCCAGCTTCTTTTAGATGAGTCTAAGTCAGTGAACTCATTTTATTATGTTTGGGTTATTAACTGAACAGTATAGAAATTTAACAGTAACATAGAACACATTTCCACCTGTCAATATCTATCTTGACGTATTGAGTGAAACCAAGAGGTGAGTTCCAGACAGATCCAGAAGTTCTCTGTGAAATTATTTGGGAGGACTCTAGCTCCAATTGAATGGTTCCTGGTAGAGTGTTGGAGACCCTGCTGGAAACTAAATGTCACATTCACCTTGTGGCCAGAGTCCCAGGCATGGGCGTCTTGGAAAAAGCAAGCTTTGAAGCAGAACCCGATGTTGATGTGTAGTGTGCTGGTCTGACGTTGGAGCCAGAAGCCTGTCCATTCACGCAGAATAGAGTACAGTGAAGAATGAACTTCCTCATCATTTTTTGGGTGCATGTATGTTTTCCAGAGACCTACCGCTAAGGAATTATTGAAGCACAAGTTTATCATACGAAATGCAAAGAAAACATCCTACTTGACTGAGCTCATTGACAGGTACAAAAGGTGGAAGGCAGAGCAGAGCCATGACGACTCCAGCTCAGAGGACTCTGATGCGTAAGTCACCTGCCCACCCTCACCGTGTGGCACGGCGTACTGCTGATTCTTTTTGCCCCCAGCTTAGGCAGGTGTGCCACTGAGCTGTATCCCCGGCCCTCTTGTTTGTTTTTAGATAACCCAGGTAGATGGTAATTTTTGGGTTGGATACCATGTGAGTCTGTGTGGGCGTAAGGAGAAACCATTCCTGGCATGGCGCTCAGGCCAGACAGGCAGAAGATAGACTTGAGGTTCTTAATGCGTCAGAGGAGGTCGTGAGAGGGCTTGGGTGAAGTGCTTTCCTTCTAAGTGCTTTCAGTTGGTGAAGTGCTTTCCTTCTAAGCATGAGGCCCTGAATTTGATTCCCAGAACTTTTTATTTATTTATTTATTTATTTATTTATTTATTTATTTATTTATTTATTTATTTATTTATTTATTTATTTATTTTTTAAGCTAGGTATGGTTAAAAAAAAAACCCAGCTAGTATTTGTAATTTAGGACTTGGGAAGTAGAGACAGGTGAATCCCTGGGGCTCACTGGCCAGCCAGCCTAACCTACTTGGTGAGTTTCAGACTAATGTGAGACTCTGTCTCCTCCCCCCCACCAAAAAAAGGGGGAGAGGGGATAACGCCGGAAGTGGTCCTTTGGCCTCCAAATGCATGTGCACCCACAAACATACACACACGTGTGTGCATGTAGGAATGAATGGGTGGTCACTGAGTCCAGGTGGTGGACTAGGCCTGTAATCAAGCACTGAATGGAGCTCGGGGCAGATAGCCCGGAGTGCAGAGATCAAGGGGATGTGATATGGTATGACGTCAGCGGCTTCTAGGGCCATCCCCTAGGCAGTCAGAAGATGGAGGTTGTAAGAGCAGGCACGGCCTTGTGGGGGAGAGGATGCATCCAGAAGTGCACTGATGACTGGGGTCACAGGTCTGTGGAGCTGGAAGAGGCGACAGAGCAATAGGGAGTATGGGCATTAAAGAGCAAAGGTGGTGGGTGCTGAAGCTGAGTGCTCCAGAAGGGAAGCAAGGCGCATGCTCATGGCACAAACTGAGACCTAGGTACCCTGGCAGGGGGAGGAGCAGATGCGGCTTCTTTCTGTGGAGACGGCTGGTCGCCTCAGTGATGTGTAGGGGCCGATGTGGTTTTGGGAAACCCTAAAGGGATGGGGCAGCTGGAAACGGCTGTGGAGCAGGGGTGGGCAGTGCAAGGCCCGGGCCCATAGCCTGGCTCACATTGGTAGATTTGGGATTTCTGTGTCAAGGGAAACAGACGGCCAAGCATCGGGAGGCAGCGACTCTGGGGACTGGATCTTCACCATCCGGGAGAAGGACCCCAAGAACCTGGAGAATGGAGCTCTGCAGCTGTCGGAGTTGGACAGAAACAAGGTACTGTGTTTGCAGAGCATTCGAAGCACAGTGACAGAGTTTCTGTCAGGCACTCTGAACCAGTGGCCAGCCCCGTGGCCCTAGGCCTGCTCTGATGAGTCAGGTCCAGTCCTCAGAGGTAGTGGGTAGGAGCTGGGCCTCTCAGGCGGCACCTGGTTGGGACATTCGGCTTCCAGAGAGGGCGGACAGCTCAGCCTTGGCTCCCAGCTGCATGGGCCTGGCCTTTCTACACAGTCTGGCTCAGGTTCAGGGAGGAGGGAACATTTCCTCGGGGAGGCTGGAGAACCAGCGTCCTGCATTAGCAGGTGACATCTGAAGTTGTCATCTTGAATGTTGTGTATTTCTAATGGCCTTTTCCTTTCTTTCTTCCTCAAGATGAAAGACATCCCAAAGAGGCCTTTCTCGCAGTGTTTATCGACAATTATTTCTCCCCTGTTTGCAGAGGTGAGATCCCTGGCTGGCTTTCTGAGGAACAGTGAGAGGGGAGGAGAGGGAGGGCAGAGCCTTTCTTTGTTGGGGCCATTGCCAGTCAAGCTGGGGCATTTGATAAGTCTGCAGTGAGCTCATGAGGAGCCATTCCTGCTGGACTGGGGCTGATTTGTTCACCATGCGTCATCGTGGTGATTTCCAGCCTTGTCTTTGCCTCCGACAAAGTTAGGGCAACATGAGAAGCAGAATCTCACCTTGAAGGAGACCCTGAGTATCCCAGAATCCTCTTGGTTCTTTGCTTATGCTGCCATAGTTTCCAGGGACCCCTGTGCATGGTGCCTGGGCTGTTCCTTTACCCAGCAGGGCTGCTCTGCCCAAGGGGAGCCTGTACAAATCCTGGTGTCCCGTTCCCCCTAATCCTGTGGCTTCATGTGTCCTCATCACCTTCCTCGCTCAGGCTGCCTTGAGGGTAGCTGAGGTTCTAACCCCCCTTCTGTTTTTGTGGTCATGGGGTCTCCCCCCATTGCTGCCTCAGGGCACTTGAGACTGGTTGATGGTCCACAGGGGGAAGGAAGCTCCACGTGCTTGCCTTCCCATGCTCACCCTCGTGTCCCTTCCCAGCCCAGCTCCTCAGGCTGCCAGTCTGAGGCACGCCAGGGCCAGCTGCAGCAGCAGCATGTGTGCAGGTGACATGCAGCCCTGCATTCCTGGGTGTGCTTTTGGATTTTCTAGTTGTTGCTGACCTCCTGTGACCCATGTTTCCTCTCTGATAGGATTTCCTCATTGTATGAGGCTGGTTAGTATTTATTGGGCGTAAGAGGAAACTATTGAGGTCACTGACCTCAAATGACCCTAAATGCAGTATTATCCTAGAGTTTCTGAACTCCCAGGCATCTTGCATTAGGGGTTATCGTCGGCACCCTAGACTTCCGAACATTCCACATACATGATAGTATTGCAGATAAGTCACAAAGTAGGATGCTCATCCCTATGCTGACCTTGAGGACAGCAGGAGTCCCCAGTGCCTGCTTGCTGCCGTCCGACAGTGTGACAGTGTTCTCTGCACCTGTGGGCCCTCCAAGGTTAGTTCAACCCAGGTCCTCCGTAGCCCCCTTCAGAGCGGCACGAGAAAGCTGCCTTTGCTTTCAGGGTGACACAGGTTTGGCAGAGATGCCATTATTCACAACACCCTGAAATAGGTGTAAAGACAAAATGGAAGAGGAGGGTGCCGAAGGAAGCAGCGGTTGTGTCACCTCCCCTGGCGTTCCCACGCTCCTTGAGTTCAGGATTTCCCATGGGAGCAGTCGAGGGACACTGGGGGCTCCAGGGTTCAGGGCTGCCACGTTTACATGAAGGACAGTTGACAATTCTGGACCCAAAAGTCAGCCGCTCCGCAGCTGTAGGCAGTGACGTTGCTCTGCTGGGCTGAGAGACAGAGTCCTCCATGTTGCTCCCAGAAGTGAGCGCTTCCCTGTGTGTGTGTGTGTGTGTGTTACAGCTGAAAGAGAAGAGCCAGGCATGCGGAGGGAACTTGGGGTCCATAGAAGAGCTTCGTGGAGCCATCTACCTGGCGGAAGAGGCCTGTCCTGGCATTTCGGACACCATGGTGGCCCAGCTCGTGCAGCGGCTGCAGAGGTGTGTGCACTGGGCCTTGGGCGGAGCAGAACAGAGGAGGGGCCTGGGGTGCTGGGGTGGCTTGTTGACCTGCTGTCCCCATGCCATAGGCTTAATGCCTTCTGTGACGTTTTCCTGTTGGCACGGTGATTTGTTAATCTTTTGTGTGCTTTGTCTGGTCACTGTGCCAACTGTTGATTGTTCCACGGCTGTATTTATTAGTGACTTGGTTTTTATAAAAACATAGGATCTTGTTTAAAATTTTGCCCTGGTGTCTGAGAAATGCCATTTACTTGTTTCTCTCTTTCTCTCCCTCTCTCTCTCTCTCCCCTTTCCCTAGATATTCTCTAAGTGGTGGAGGAACTTCATCTCACTGAAATTCCTTCAGCATTTGGGGTTTTGTTTTTCCTTTTTACTTCACCTTCCTTCTTTTAAAGTCAACGAGAGCCTTTGCCGATTCTGCGGAAGAGGCGCCGCCGAGGGGCCATTCCCCCAAAGTCTCCAGCGCCTGTCCAGGGACACACAGTCCTCGCTGGGCCCCAGCCAGATGAAGTCTCTCAGATGGGGCGGGGAGGGGCTGCTCCTTCAAGCAATTATTTTATTTTTTTATTGTTTTTAATTTTAACCATAGTGCACATATTCAAGGAAAAGTATCTTTAAAAACAAAAACCCTGAAATGTATATTTGGGATTATGATAAGACATGAAACCTCAGGTAACCTGCTTGGCATCGACAGCTCCCCTGGGAGATGGAGGGTCGCTCTGGTGGATCGGTGTACAGATTTGTATATAGCGTCGTTTTTACAGAAACCCTTTCGGCGTGCATAAGGAGTCGCTGTGTACAGATTGGCCAAGTGCTTCTGTAGATAATGTCTGTGGAGTAAATAGTTGACAGGCCATATAACTTGAGTCTTGCCTTTATTACATGTAAATTTTTGAATTACGTGTCCAAGTGATTTGGATTTTATTTTGTATTTGCAGGGTTTGCCATTAATAATAATTAATGCCCCTCTCATGGAACACTCCTGTTTGTACCTTGACAAATGCAAATTTTCCTCTCGTTTTCCCCACACCCCGTTCTGGTACACTTAGAGGTTGATTTCCTTTCTTATTAATGGTACTGTTTCTTAGTGTTTTGAATTGGAACATATCTTGTCTCATGAAGCTTTAAATTATTGTTTCGAGTTTCTCCCAGATGACGCACTCTCATCTAAGCTTTGTTGAATTGTGCCACTGCCCCCCCACCGTCCTTCCCGACACCGTTTTCTCGCACCTTCTAGTGGAATCTGCGTATCATTGCCCACCCCGAAGTGTCTGAATGCTCACACAAATAAATTTTATAACACACTCAGTTTGCATACTCTTCTTGAAATTTAGCTCTGTGGAGTGGATGGGGCGTGTGTGGTCGTGCACGTGTGGCTGGGTTGAGACACTGGAAGAGGGTGTCAGCAAGCTGCATGTCCAGGTCAGCTGCCCCTGCAGTTGTGTGGTTGGTGATCGAGAAGGGACCGGCTGCTGGTGATTCATGAAATTGTTCACCCTCGTGCTCGGGACTTGAATGGGTGGTTTTCATTCTCCTTAAGAGCCTGTGTCGGCCAAGGCCTTGTCAGGCAGGGCGAGAATTCTCTGGCTCTTGGGGAGGGGTCATTACAGCAGCTCCTATTGCGGTCATTGTTCTTTGCTGAGCTACTGGTTTTTGTAGAAGACAGAGAAGTTACTAGGTGACGTTTGTCGTCAGCTCGGCTGTCTGCTGGTGTAGAGGCCTGGGCACGACGTGCTGGTGGAGGGCTGCTGCTTAAGTTTGTTAAATGGAGTCTAGGTTTAGACTCTCGTGATATTTTGTTGGAAGTAGATTTGAATTGGACTAGTAATTCCAATGAAGGACACATTTTGGTCGGAGAGAATAGAATTATACTGCACTTACTGTGTTATTTAACATCAAGAATGCTATCTGCGGGGCTGGAAAGATGGCTCCGCAGTTAAGGGGCTTGTCTGCAATGTCTAACAATCCTGGTTCGATTCCCTAGTCCCCATGTAAAACAGATGCACAAAGTGACACACATCTGGAGTTTGCAGTGGCTGGAGGCCCTGATGCACCCATTTTCTCTCTGCTTGCAAATAATTTTTTTTAAGTCCTATCTTGAACAATATGAGAGTAGTTCAGTGTTTCTAGAGAATTCTGTATGGGAGCACTGTTTGTCTGTGTGAGGCATGATGCGTAAACCAGAGGTCAGTTTTGTCATTGCAGGAGAATCAGACGTGACTCCATGTTCTCTGGGAGGGTTTGTAGGCAGTGGCTTTTCTGATAAAGCTCTCCAAACAGAGCCTTGAAGGCAACGTTTATTTTATGGTCATGTTGGGGATTGAACCCAGGTTTTGTTCCTAATGTTTGAAGCCACTCTTTAACGCTAGTGACCGAGGTGACCATGTTAGGCTGATTGGATCCTAAGTGTTCACACCGGTCTGAATGGTGTAGATGCTCTGCAGTCAGTAGTAGACTAGTGAGCCCTGTCCCCTGGGACAGGCGGGTCTCCTTGCTCTACAGTTGTTACCATCATCTAGCTTGTTCTAAGGGCATAGTGTCCACTTGGGTCCGTGGGCTAAGAGCCTGTAGATGGTGCTTGTGAAGCATTGTGGAAAATCGGTGCAGCACAGCACCATGGGACAGTGACCAGTGCTGATGGCGTGGCTCTGGTTTGCTTGCCGTAGTGCTGGGATTCCTGGTGTGTGCCGTCACGCCTGGCTCTGTCTGAAGTTGTGGGTCCCAGTGAGGTGGATCCCCAGCATGGCTGGGGAGATCTTGGCCTCCCGGCAGCTGAGCTCTTTGGTCACGGAACCCGGTGCTACCCACACTTTCCAGAAGCCAACGGTTTTGTAACTGAGTTGCTCTACTCAAGTCCTGTGTTCAGTTTATCTGCATTTTTATATTTAAGAAAACATGGTTTCTGTGTAAAATGGCGGTCACACTGCCATCAGGGCAATAAAGCTCTCAGAAAGTCTGTGTCTTGTGTGTGGACTTCTGCACCCACCTTATTTTCACTTAGTTTTTCTCTGTTGGAACCACTCTGCAGTGGCCCCATGTTCACTCGCCACCTCCCGGTGATCGAGGGGGAGCCTCAGCCCAGGCCCTCCTTGCTGCTGGGGGGGCTGTGGCATTTACAGTAGGCTTCCTCACCTCTTCCCCGTCCCACAGAAATAAAGACAAGACAGAGGAGGGGCTGGTTTTGCTGGATTGTGGCGTGAGGTATTTTATTCCCTTTGTTAGTATTAAAACCATCTGGTACATATTGTAAGGCAAAGGATGAACGCATCTCAAGCTCCTCGTTTCATCTGAGTCGTGGACACCAGCCACAACTTCCTTGATATGGGGGTGGTTCCTCAGGTAAGTAGGCATCCCCCCCTGGGAGGGGACTGTGCCAAGTTGGCCAACTTGCACTGTCATATGAAGGGAATGGCAGGCACCCGGCCACCGGGTTCCCAGAGGAGTTTGTTCAGGATGGGTGCGGTCATCCTGCCC
>PVHP010009551.1:0-50167 GCA_004024765.1 Zapus hudsonius
CATACCAGAGCTTTTTTCCTAGAATCCAAACTTTGACAAATTCCTCCTACAAACCAGTTCCAGAGACTTCTGAACCACATTGGCAGGTAGTCTCAACAATGATGCTATTTCTCATTTTAATTTTTCTGCCTTAGAAAAATGTGATCATTATGATAACTACCTGAGAGAAACAACTGAATAGGAGAAATTTTATTTTGCCTCCCAGTTTTAGAGGGCTCAGATCACAGTCAGCTGGCTCTGTCATTTTTGGCCTCTGGGGAAGCAGAATATCATGGCCTAACAACATGTTGTTCCTCATGGCAGCCAGGGAGCAGAGCAAACATGTATGTGTTCTGGTTTTGTCCTAGCTCAGCCCCCAGGCTACCAGATGGTGCCACTCACATTCAAGGTGGGTCTTCTCCACTTAATCCATCTGGCAATACCCTCACAGACACTCAGAAGTGTGCTTTACTAATCTTCCTAAGCATTCTTTAATCCAACTAAACTGACAGTCAAAATTTAAAAAAAAATGTAGTGCTGATTTATTTGTACAGGGATTGGATTGAAGTTCACCTTTGCAGGATCTATATAAAATTATGAAAATTATTAGTAAATCAAAATCTCCAGAGGAATCCTTGAGCAAACAGAGGGAAGTGTTGAGAGGCATTCTTCTCCCGGAAGTTCTGTCTATGGAGATCAGTGAATTCTCCACATCATTAGAGGCAGAGAAGGGATTGCATAAAAAAAAATAGTGACCTGCCATGACTCAGGGATCTGAGCAGAAGAGGGGGCAGAAAGACTGTAAGAGCCATGGTGGGAGAGAATTTCCAGAGTCAATAACCCCCTCAGCAACAATACACACACACACACACACACACACACACACACACACACACACACAAAACTGGCTATCTCTTGTACAATCCCTTATCCCATGGACATGGGGGTACCATCACAAGACTTGCTCATACAATGTATCTAATTATTGACAATAAATATGAAATAAATAAATATGATAAAAATAGTGACAGAATAAAATTTTACACAATACCCACAAGCTAGATCTTTCAATATTAAGTAGCTTTTCAAGTTGCAAGGCAAGAGTGAAGACTGTCATTTTGTCCTGGATGGCATGTGAAGAGATAGCTGCTGATAGCTCAGTGGAGTTGACATTTTTATGTGCCTGGAATGGGCTCAATAAAACATTTGACAGTGGACAACAGCTTGTACAAACTGCTGTTCTAATGACATTCTCTTTCCAAAAACAGCAAGTAATGATAATGATGAAAACTGAGCAATAAGGGGGAAATTAATCAGGTTAGAAAGAATACTGAGAAACAGAATACAGATGGGGAAGCTTCGATGGATTTGAGTTTTTGTAGAATGATTAGGATTTCAGATGTAGAGTGTATGGGCCGACTGTCTTTTCTTTATTCCCCATTCTATGGTCTCACACCCACCCAAGTGAAGCTGAAAACCTCTAGCACTTATTTGGTTAAGGCTTATCTTTTGGAAGATAGAAGAGAATGCTTCAGAAGTAGGTCACTACAAATGCTCAAAGACCATCCATAAATGATAACATTAAGTGTATTAAATATGTATATTCATTCTGCCTACATGCCAGGCACTTTACTAAATGTAAAACTAAAAAGGTAAGCAAGATCACCTTAAGAAAAGTTCAGAATGTTTATATATATATATATATATATAATATATATATATATATAATATATATATATATAATATAATATATATATATATAATATATATATTATATTATATATATATATAATATAATATAATATAAAATATATATATATAATATATATATATTAACACAGGGTCTCATGTAGCTCAGGCTGGCCTGAAACTCATGGTTTAGCTGAGGATGAACTTCTGGTCCTCCTGCCTCCATCTCCTGAGCTCTGAGATTACAGGTGGTGCACTTGAATGCCAGGTTTTTTGTGGTATTGGGACCAAACCTAGTGCCTAAGCATGCCAAACAAGCACCCTACTGTCTAGGCTACATCCTCAGCTCTTATTTATGCTTTGAAAAGATTACTTAACTTCCTTTTATTTTATTTTTATCTTTGTGTGTATGTTCGCAGATAGGTGCGTGTTAGTGCAGGTGAGCCATGGCTCACATGCTCTGACGCTCGTGGACGTCAGAAGAGAACTTCAGGTGTCCGTCCCCACCATCCGCCTTCTTTGAGGGTAGATGTCTCATGTTCACCTCTGTGTCTGCACATTCCAGGTTAGCTGGTCCAGCAGCTTCTGGGAGTTCTCCCATCTCTGCCTTCCAGCTCACCAGAGGATCACTGGGTTAGAGAAGAATGCAACCACATCTGCCTTGACCACGTTTCTGGGGATCTGAACCCCAGTCTTCATGCTTGCACAGCAAGTGGTTTTACTCACTGGGCCATCATCCATGGTCCAGGATCACTTGTCCTTGAAAGGGAGAATCTACTATGGGAACAGAGTCAAGATAGTCTTGTTAGAAGAAATATTTACTGGCTTGGATAAGAGCTCATGCCAAATGGAAAGAAGTAATGGATTTGGTATGTGATTTGGAAATAAAGGACATAAGACTTGCATAAGGAATGATGCTGAGAAGAGAAAAATGGAAAAAAATGAAGGATGTCTCTTAGGTCTCAGCTCTGAGCCACTGAGATGGAAGTTGAATAGAAAAGACTGAGGTAGAAGAACCTGGTCCAAAGTGCCACACAGTAACATAGACACAGAAAGCAGGGAACACATGTCTCTACCGAGCAAGACCCTAGGATTCCTAACTGAACTACATGGTCAAGCCAGAGGCAGGGTGGTTTAGACAGAAGACCCTATAATTGGGATTTTTTAAAGATTTGAATATTTATCTGATCACAAACCAGCTCTTTCCTCTTTGTCAACTTATGTGAGGATCACACAGCAATGGACTTGAGAAAGGCAGTATGGGTTATCTAGTCTTGTTTCCTATTCATTGCAAGACCTGATTATACATCCATGAGATGCTCACTACTGTAGAAGGCAATCACTCTCTGTTAAGACACCGTCAATTACTTAAAAGTTCATCGTAATTCTGAATTCATATTCAATTCTATTACCAATGCTAACTTTAACTTTTCAGCCACATATAATTCCCAAAATAATCTCTCTTTATTTTTAATATCTAAACTTGAGTCAATCTTCTAATATTGTCCATATCCACTCAATGACTACATTAAACATAAAAGTATAGATTTTAATTTCTCTACCATTTTAACTTAATATTTTTAAAATTTTATTGGCAGCTTCCATAAATATTAATAGTATAGCCATGATCATATTCACCTCCTACCACCCTCCCAAATCCTCCCTCCACTGAATCACTGAATCCCATATATATATATATAACATATGTTATAGTCTTACATCCCCTCTCTCCCAGTTTCCATTTCCCGGAGCCTTGGGTGTGTTAGAAGTTTGTTTTTAGTGCTGAGTTCTCTGTAGCCTCTATATTTCTATTTTGACATGTTTCAGTTCACCTCCATGTTTGTCGTTGTTTCCCTGGAGGCAGTTGTCAGGCTAGCCTTGGGAACAATAGTCTTGTTGCTGCTTCCTCTGTGGTTTCTCCTGGATCCAGTAAATATGGTAGAGGTGGCACTTCTCATGAGGCAGCTGGCTCTCTATTCTTGTTGAATTGGTGGATCTTGGATCTCCCCAGTATTCTCTGCCATTGTAAAATAAAAGATTCTCCAACCCAGGGTGAGAGCAGCTTGGATGAAGGGGGGTGTGTATAAAATTTTAAGAGACATTTTGGTGAGGATCCCCACTCAACTCATCCAGAGAACTTTGGGGGTTTCTCTCTGGGGGTTGTGAATTTCCTGTCTGCGGGGCACTGTCTGGGTTCCCAGTACTGAACATGAGCCCTCTCTCACTGAGTGGGCCTCATGTCCAATCGGAAGGCACATGGTTTACCCATAGGGACTCTGAGCTACTAATGCACAAGTGTGTGTTTCTCGTCTATCTGGCTTTCCTCTCCATTCTCAGGTGTCTCTTGGTGTCCTGGGACGACAGCCTGTGGTGTCTTCTGCTGAAGACAGGGTCTTACCATTTAGCTCTTTTGGGTAACCAAGTGCTTGGCAATGACCTACATTGATTTGGGGACCTCATGGATGTCCCTGGCCAGCTGCTCACTGTGGAGGGGTAACCCAATTCTAGCCCTGGTGTTCATAAGCCAGGGCCTATGATTTTAGGATTAAGCTTTCTCCACCTTCTACTGGACATATGGGTTTGATTCATCCACATCCCGCACTAGGGGTTGTATTTGGTATACTGGTATACCAGGGGCATTTCCTACTGTACTAACGACTTCAGTCTTTGGTTTTCTGCTCTCTACCATCCTTTCTCTCATCCCCCACCCACACTCCCACCCCTGATATTCTCTTAGCAATTCTGATAATACGTAATTAAAAGGTTTCAATCTCTTTCTGAATTTTCCTTTTACATTATAGGGAATATTATAGATTATTTGATTTTCTAATAAAAATATAATTGTATTCATTTTCTAATCTTGATTTAGAGTTAGTGAAGTCAAAAGCAAAAGCCAAGGAAAAGATTCAAGGAAAATAATTTTTACTTGTTCTTTGTTTTACCACCTTTCAAAGTTATGTTTTCAGCAATTGTCCAATGTCATGTTAAACCAGAAATCTAACATTGCAAATTTTCATTCTTTATCTCTAAATTATTATTTTAAAATTATTATTTATTTATTCATGAGAGAGAGAGAGAGAGAGAGAGAGAGAGAGAGAGAGAGAGAGAGAGAGAGAGAGAACACTAGGGCCTCCTGCCACTGCAAACAAACTCCAGACACAGTGTTGCTTTGTGAGTCTGGTTTTAGGTGGGCACTGGGGAATCAAACCACTAATCCATTTTTCCAGCCCTGTTTCATTATAAAATTAAAAGATTTAAAATCTAAATCAATTAGAACTATCTGTATTGACACTGACTAGAAAGGAAAGAAAAGCTAATGTAGAATTAGAAGCTCTCTAGTCTGGGTTTGGTTAGTGTACTCACGAACACTGAGTCTTTCAAATAACTATGCCATAATTCAAAACAGCTATTAACTCCAAAGAAATGTTAGCATTTTGTGGGTTATTTATTGTGTTCTGTATTTAGCAGCTCAGAGACTCTGAAGAGGCTGCATCATCATAGTCACAAAGAGAACCAGAGTTTGTTTCTTCCATGAAAAGACTGACATCTTGGCAGGTAAAGGTTTCCCATGGCTGAGGACATTCAGAACTCTTAGCATGGCCTCAGGATGAAGATGAAGACCTCAGGGAATGTTTCAGACCACAATGCACAATTGGATTTCCATAAGAACAACATGTATTTCAGCTAATAATATATTCTCTATCTTACAAGTAATCATATAATGGTAGATTCAACCACATCTCAAGGTTAAATTCTCCTTGAAACACAGTTTCTTTAGGAAAATGAATAAGAAGGAAAGATAAGTAAGTATAATAAGGATTTGAGAGTCCTGGCTTATTAGCTTAGAAGCAAGCCGAATATGCATTAAGCAAATACTCTGCATGATTGGCTTCTCCTCTCATTTACCTTAAAGGCCTTCCTTGACTATGTATATTTAAGGGTGATTTATATCAGAGTTGGGGGACCACAGGTGGCCGGTCTATTTACACTTCAGACTGCCTTTTTTGTTACATAACTATTTCCAAGTCAACTCTGAAACATGTTACAAAATTTTATGAAAGGTTAAAAAGTGTGATGGCTAGGAATGAACATGGACGAATCTTCAAATAATTTTGCAAAAAAAAAAAGAAATTCTTGAAAAGATTTCAATCCCTATTTTCATCTTATTAGTTCTATGTTATTCTTCAGTCTTAGAAATCCTGACACTCCTTAAGACTTTCACCCCAGAAATCTCCCCATTCTGCTTGCTTCAGCTTTGCTCCTGGGACCATTGTTTTTAGTGTTTTCTGTTTCTATATAATCCAGATATGAAAAATTGTGCTTTTAGCTACAATTGTTTGTAGATGCTACTATCAAGGGATGAAATCTAGTTCTTGGACTCTTAATTCTGCTGACTTTCTCTGGGCAAAAGAATGTAACAGAAACATTATTTGTTGAGTTTCTATCATAGGACTCAAAATATTCTTATTACTGCTATTGAGTTCTGCCACAATTAAGTCTCATCCTAGTGTGCTTGCTTGGGGATTGAAAACCATGAAGAAAAGGTTATTTCCAGGTGTCCCAAATGAGACTGTCATAAATCCTGTGACAACCCACCAGAACACTATTGATACATGAACAAGACCAACTAAAATTAGCGTAATTCCATTCAGATCATGAAAACCACCTCAGTGAGCCAGCTCTAATGGCTGATAGGTAGAATTTTGAGCTTTGTGAATGCTGTTACAGGCCAAGAACACTGACATACAATTCCAAAACAAGCACTCTTTGAAATCAGGCAGTGGTTTCTAATATGAACTTCCAATAAAATAACTGGGGCTCCTTGGAGAAATGGCTCGTTCTAGGACTATAGTCAGAGAGAAATCTAAGATAATCCTTGAGCCTAACAACATTTAAAAGTCCTTAAAAAAAAGAAACCCTTAATGATAATCCATATTGAACTGACATTGGAACCAAATGTAAAAGCCCCGAGATACGTACCTAAACTGATGCAGTATGAATAATAATAATAAGGCAAAATATAAAGTAAACAACTGGACAAGTAAATGCAGAAGAATTCCAAATAAAGTATGTGGATTCCAAATAAATGTGAATTCCAAATAAAGTATGAAGTATGTGGATACTTCATCCTGTGGGGGACACTGTGGATTACAGCAATGTATAGGCATGTCCAGGGTTCCTTCTCTGGGTGCTTCCTAAACTATGGGTCTTATTGTCATCTCCAAGGCATCAAAAGACTTCCTATCTTTGTAACTACCAGCAAGCATAAGCCATCATCAATCCTTTTGCTCCACTCCCACCACAGAAGCTCCCAGATATTATTCCAGAACATTCTTCCCACTTTCTTTGGGGCTGATTTATCCCCTCCTTTTTAAGCTTGGCCCATTGTGCACACACCCCCAACACCTTCACTGAACAGATTTAGTGAGGCCTTGCACAGTTCTCCCTCCAGCTCCCTGTGACTATTCCACAGCAAATGAGTCTCTATCCTAACATGGTCAGTGGTTTTCCTGTTTGCCCTCATCCCCCCGACTGGAATGTGGACCAGCCTTTATTCACCACCACAACCCTTTCCCTCTATGCAGAGCCCACACATAGTCAGCGTAAGAAATACTTGAGGAATGAATGGATGAATGACTAGACCTAGTAGAATTGAAGCACAGAGTTTGGATGATTGCTTCATCATTAGTGCTGAAGAAAAAGTGTAGGTCTCTGATCTTCCTGCGGGAGCTCGAGTGCCATCTCTGTAAGAGGAGACACACATAGGCAGGCACTTCCCTGACACTGGATTTCAGATCGCCAAAGACAACACGCTGATCAACTGGGACTTTCTAAAAAAAAAAAAAAATTCCACTGAGTTTCCCAGGGTACACAGGCGACAAAGAAGCATGCTGAGGATGGGAGTGGCAGTGATGTGTTGGGGGCAGGGAGGGCTGAGTGATCACCTGTCACCACGGTTTGGGACCAATGACTTCTTCTGACAACTATATTCATTCTTTTGGCAGGCTTGAATTAACCTTCTGTGTAAAAAAAGAATATCAAAAGTATGCTTTTTTTTTTTTTCTTTCTGGAGACAGAAAGAAAGATGTAAATGCAGGGGTCCAGCAGTGAAAAAGAGGAAAGAAAGGAGATTTGATAAACAGGAACAAAAAAAACCCTTGACAGCCAAAAGGGTGCTGTATATTAGCTCCTCTGATGTCAAATGGCCCAGCAGAGATGCGCGCAACATCTGCCCAGATCATTTCTTGTGTGTCTACATATTCATGCGCAGCTTGGGGAATTCTCTGGCGGCGCTTGAGTGTATAGGAAGAGAGTTCCAATGAGCTGCAACCTCCTGCTTTGCTGAAGGGCTAGAAAATTTTGTGTTTTGCTTCCCTGATTCAACATCAACCTCAAGCAGCTTTTACCAACCAAGGCAGATTTGTTTATGTGGGTGTGAAAAGAAAGAAAAGAAGAAGAAGGTAGGGATGAAGAGATGGCCCCATGGGTATAAAGGGCTTGCTGGACAAGCACAGGACCTGTGTTCCGATCCTCAACACCCATAGAAAAGCCAGACCTGGCAGTGCTCATCTATGATCCCAGTTCTGGGGAGGCAGAGATCAGAGGATCCCTCGGGTTGCTAATGAGTTAGTGTAGCTGAATTGGTGAACTTCAGGTTCTGCAAGAGGCCCTGTGTCAAAAACTAAGGAGGCGGGCAATTCAGGAAGACTTCTGTCATTGACTTATGGCCTACACACACACACACACACACACACACACACACACACACACACACACACACACACAAACACTAGATCAATAGATTTGATGAATATACGCAGATGGTGTCCGGATAACGTGATAGAGAACATGACAATGGCCTTGGCCTTGTCCTTACAAGCCACATGGAAGTCACTGACCTGTGCCAACCTTAAATGTCCTCACCTGTGAACTGAACAGACAGACGTCTGTCTGTGCTGTGATAACTAACATCTGTGTAATATTGAACACCAATGTGCATGTGATAAATACATGTTTATTATTCAGAACGATTCAAGAACCTATCAATCTCTCACTCCTTTTTTTATTTTTTTGCTGTTTACTATATACTTATTGGAGTAAACTTTAAATCTCTTGGATTTAGGGCTTTTGATATACAGACTTCATGTACATAGAGAGGACTCTGGAAAGATCTCTGAAATGTCTTCCATTCTTCAGATATACTATAAAAAAGAACAGGTCTTCAGGGCAAGATAAATGAGAAAAAATGGAAAAACTCTAGTACTTACAAAGACAACAAAATGAAGTCACATGTGTCAGACAAACTTTTTCCCTCAGTGTGACAAACTACCTGACAGAAGCAACTTAACTGAGGAACTATTTTGGGTGGTCACAGTGACAGCTCCATCCATGGCAGTGGGGACCCAAAGCTACATATGGGTCACACTGCTATTTAACAGGAGGCTGACCTAAAAACTTAAAAATGGAAATGGTTCATTTTGGCTTAAAATCCCAGGAAGATTCATTTCTTATGGTGCAGATGGGTGGTATAAAGGACAGAAGACTGAACTGGTCACATTTCAGCCACAGTCAAGAAACAGAGCATGAACAGGAAGCAGGACGGACGGCACTATAAAACCTCAAGATGCACCCGCCCAGTGACACACTTCCTCAGAGCTCCACCTCGTAAAGTTCCACAACCTTCCCCCAAAGTGCCGCCAGCTGAGAAACAAGTTTTCAAACCCATAAACCTCTTTTGGACATATACATGCATACACACACACACACACACACACACACACACACACACACACACACACACACATATATATATATATATTATATATATATATACATATATATATATATATATATATCAAGTTGTTAAGAGATTTGCTTGAGCTACGTGAAGAACTTGATTCCATTTTCCCTTGGCCAAAAGAGGTACGAACCCACTCCCCGAGACATTATGTTGGTTTAGTTTATTACTCCTTCAGCTCCGGCCTAGTTTATGTTTTTTTTTTCATTCTGCTTTGCCTCAAGGTTCACTTTCTCTCCTGTCAGAATCCTCCCTTTCTTCCAAGGTTTAGCTCAAATGTCAGTGCTTCAGCCAGTTACAAATTTGCTGTCTTTTTCTTCTCCACCCATCTCTCCATCTACACATTACATTCTAAAAACAACTACTGTGAACTTAAGAGGTGCTTATGAATTTAACAAGAAATAGAAATAAGGAAGACTTACTCACCATTGTCATAGGCCAGGGAGGAGGACGGGAAACTGGACAGATGATTATATGCAAATATAACACATGCACTAAAGGTATGTGCATAGTACACAGAAGTTGTTCAATGAAAAAATAGCAATGTTTACGATGTGCTCTAAGGGTTCAGTGACTTAATCTATTCTCTAAAAGTACCTTAGTGAATACCATCACAGTACTGTGAATACCAAAAGAACTGTGAATACCTTCTCTGGATGGTAGTTTCTAATAGACATTAACTATTATCTCCTTCTCCCTCACAGACTGGCACCTCTGCTCCTGTGGAATGGGAATTACTATGGGCAAAATGCAAATTCCACAGATGACTCACCTAAACTTTCCAACATCTGAACTTCCTGCCAAGTCTATTACAAATCCGAAGACTTGCTGAGATAGTGTTTGATGTGACGCACTTTACCTTCCTCTGAACATGATGTCATCTTGGGAAAGTCTGATTGGAAGTCATCACCTGTTTATTAACTGTTATCAATGTGAAAAGCCGCAACAAAAATAATAAATAGGAGTGTCCATCTCTGCCTCTGTTGTGAGTGATGTCCCTTACTTATTTTACTTTTGATCTTTGAAACAGGATTCTAGGTAGATGCTTTTATGTCCATGAGGCTCAAGGAAATCAAGTTCTTCCTCCCAAGTCCCACTGTGGCTGGTTGTATCACACCCTGGCTGTGTCTTTCTACACTGCACCTCTAACTAGCTTTGGCTCGCTTCTGATTTCATTATGCATGGTCCTTTTTTTTTTTTTAGAGCATCATTGAGGAACTTCTCCAGGGAGAAATCAAGATGGTAGAATTGAAATAGGATCAGTGAAAATTCTTTGCAATTATGTTGAACAATCTCAACAAATTCTCATGATTCAAGGTGAAAACAGGCTTTGAAGCCTTCCAGGCAGTTCTGTGGAGAGGTTGACTGACATCTGGCTGCCAAGTTCATCCTCTAAGTCCACCTCCCACTTCCAATAGTTAGTAGCAGTCAAGTCTAGTTTCTGGTCATTCATGTATCCAAGCTATCTCTGCATGCTGCACCACACAGATTTAGAGAAGAGCTGCTCATTGTCTTCTTTATAAATCTTCTTCATATGGTCACTAGCAGCACTGTCCAGGACAAATAGACTATGTGCTGTGTATGTAATTTTAAATTAACTAGCAGTCACAGTTTTTAAGAAGGAAAATGAGTGAATTTAATTTTAGCAATGTACTTACTATAACAAATTGCCATACACTTGGTGATTTGTTTTCATTGTCGACACCTTCATACATGTATGCAATGCATTTTGATCTACTCTTTCCAATTCCCCTTACTCCTTCCTTCTCCCTTTCCCACTGAAACCCTTCTTCTTTGGAGATTCTTTTTTTTAAAAAATCTCTATTATCCATATTATATACACTGGATGAGCAAATAATGTATTGGTATCTCCGATTTCCCTCCTCCCTGTCCCCAATCAGCTGGGTATCCTTCTCCGTGGGCAGTCTGGATCAGTCCATGGGGCAGGGGGTAATGGATAGCCTAGGAGTCAATCTGGTTCCACCCCTCTTTGTATGTTGTTACTGAGAGGGGCCACGTCTCTGGATATTCTCCTCCACCGTGGCTCTTACAATCTTTCTTCCCCTTCTTCCTCTCAGTTTCCTGAGTCATGGTGGGTGAGTATTAAGGCTGCTTTATTGTTCAGGTCTTAGGGGGGTCTCTGTACTTCTGCTTTAGGTTGTGTTGAAAATTGTTGGTGTCTGTCTCGCTGGCTTATCCTGGGTTGACTGATTGGCTGTTGTTATAGGTCTCTTGCTTATCCCACCACTCTCTTCGGGGTTCCATGTGGATCCTCCACAGTAGGTCTGGGGTGGCTCATCTCTTGCTGGGATGTCAGCTATCAGCCTGTGGCTCATTGGTAGGGTTGGAAAGGCCACAGCGCTCTCTCTCTCTCTCTCTCTCTCTCTCTCTCTCTCTCTCTCTCTCTCTCTCTCTCTCTCTCTCTCTCTCTCTCTCTCTCTCTCTCTCTCTCTCTCTCTCTCTCTCTCTCTCTCTCTCTCTCTCTCTCTCTCTCTCTCTCTTTCTCTCACTCTTTGTCTCTGTCTTTGTGCTTGAGATTCTTATCCCTACTTGCAGGCATTGTTTTTTGCTGTCATCGTCATCCTCTTGGAGTTATGGAAGCTAGAAGTCCAACATCAGCACCACTGGGCTAAACTCAGAATGTCTGCCTGCTGTGTTCCTTCCAGCAGCTCTAGGGGAAATGCTCTCTGCTCTTTCCAGCTCTGATGGCTGCTGGGTTTCCTTGGCTGGTGGCTACATCACTTCATTCTCTGCATGCACCTTTTCTGCTAGCTTCTCTTCTGGTTCTTTCTAATTCCTTCCAGTTTTCTTTTAGAGAAATACATGTGATTCCACTTGAGGTCCAGCCAAATAATCCAAAACAATCTATCTTAAGAATGCTAGTTTCCATCACATCTGTGAAGATATTTCTTCAAAGTAGGGTAAGAGTTACAGGGCCTGAGATGTCTGGGGGCCACTATTCAACCCTTATACGTGATATATCTTACTTAGCTCAATATATTCAGAAAATTATCATTTCAGTATGTACTAAATATATTCTATACTAATCACCCAAATGTTGTGGGTTTCTTTTAACCAACACGTCTAAACTCTAATTAGTCATATTTCAAGTGTCCACAGCTCCTGTAGCTACAACATTGAACAATGCAGAAAGAAATGCTTTTGTTTTTCACCAATTTTCTTCCCTTACTCAGAAGCAACATATTTTCTATCAATTTCCTCAACAGAGTTCCACATTTGGTTTTTCTCGATCACTATCAGAACAGTTCTTCCGACCTCATAGAATCACTGTGAGGATTAACCCAGTGAAGCTTTTTGACTTTGATCAAAGCACTATATGGCCCCTGTAAGAGCCATCAAAATGAATTTCTGAAATCCATAACTAAATAACAAAATGAAGGGATGGGCTCTGTACAGACTAGGGTTGGAAGTTTGAGCAGCATAACTGGCCATGGGTAAAGAAGTATGAGGGAAAGGGAAACACTGAAGTAATTCTTCTCATTTCAATATTCACTTAATCATCCAACAAATTTACTCTATCCTGGGCATAATGTTAGGTACTGAGTGCAGCACTCAGTAGTAAAACTAAAAAAGAAAAGAAAAGAAAACACATGTGACCCCTTCCCTCTGGCATTCAGAGCATGAACTGGAGGGAGAAACAAAATTAAGTGTGGACTGCAGCTGTGAATATTTCTACCAAGGAACAAAAGTGGTTCTCTGGCAGACAGCATCATTTCTTGAGGAAGCCCGAGACGATTCCCTGGAAGAAGATGGTTCCATGAAGATGTGAAGCACAGATAATTCCCTCAGTGAGTAAGGAAGAAAAGGATGCTTCAGACGAGAGAAGCTCATGCACAAATTCATGGGAGGAATCGTGCTGTACTGAGAGGAGCAAGATGTTTGGGAAGCAGAGATGAGCGAAGGGTGTGAGGCCAAGAAGAGACCAGAGCAGGAGCAGGGAACCCAACTGTCAGAACTAATGAGGTTTTATCTTTTCTCCAAAAATATCCTATAGTTCATCTGTGGGTTTTATACCTTGGAAAGATCAGTTCTGGTGAAGTGAAGAACAGGTTGGTGAAAGCAAGAGTAGGTACAGGTGAGGTGCTGAGGAGGCAGGAATCATGAAGTTTGGGCAAGAGATAATGGCATGGGTTGGATATGGAGTCAGCCTCACAGCCTCCCCCCCTTTCACATACTGTATCTAATCCATTAAAAAAGCTCATTGTCTGAATCCAAGTGAACCTGTTTACCACCTCTAATGTCAGACTCGAATTCAAATACCTTAAGTTCTCCTCTCGACTTCATTGTTTTGTTTCTAGAATCCATGCTTTCTATGTTGACTTTATTATACTCATAGAAGCCAAAGAGATCCTCCTTAAAAACATGAATCAGATCATGTTTTTCATCAGTATTATCCTCCTTCATGGCTTTCCATCTCACTTAGAATCAAAGTCCTTCTCCGAGACCCAGCCTGACTCCTACGACTCTCCCATTTGCCACAGTGATCCTCTTGTTCTCTGTAAATAAACACGAATCATCTTAACTCAGTCTTGCATCTGTTGCATCTCTATACAGCATGCCCCTCTGAGACCTGTCATTTCTATTTTCACTTATCTAAAGTTGTATCTCTCTGGTTTATACCCGACAAGGTAAGAGAGCAAGCCACAAAGACTTCTGGGAGAAAAGCATTCTGGTCCATGGGAAGAGCAAAGACAAAACTCTCCAGCAGGCAGGCTGAAGTCTCAAGGACAAATGATACTTGATGAATCAAGGACCATCTCACACCGTCCTGTCCTTGCATGTGCCTCCTTGTGAGGCCCATGATCATGGTCAGTGGTGGGAAGACTTTGGGGAGTTCTAGCAGAGAGATGGTGTGACCTGACTTAAATTTGATCAGGTTAATTCTAGATTTCACACTAAAACTTGACTTAGTGAGGGCAAGTGGCAGAAGCAGGAGTGTAGTTATGAAACTGTGGTAAGAAATCACGTAAGACAGGATGTGGTCTCAGCAAAGCAGGTAGTGAGGAAATTGTGAGAAGATTTGTCGTCTAGATATACTCTGAAGACAGGCATGCCAAAATTTAATGATAGAGCAGATGTGTGCTGTGAGAGAAAATTTGAGGCCTGAAAAAATTGGAAAACAGGGTGGTCACTATTAAAATGGAAAGCCTACAGGTTTGAGAAATTGTTACCAGCTCAAAATTTTGGATATTAACTGCAATGATTATTTGATATCTGTTAGTCAATTCAAGATAGTGCAAGAAAATGCCACAGGCTGATTACTTATAAATAACATAAATATACTTCTCTTGTTTCTAGAGGCTGGACGTTTAAAATCAGGGCCAGAGCATTTTGTCAAAGTCTAGTGAGGACCATCCTCTGACTTAAAAAATAGGGTAAAATAAATCAGTGAGATGTTTGTCTTTTCCTTTAAGCCTGATTTTAAGGTTTGGATTAACATGTCTTCACCACTTATACAAGCAAAGCAAAAGCAGAACTACAACATTAAGTGTATTAATCCATGAGGCTGTTTATTTGTCCCTGACCCATTTGTATTAAAAAATGATTGCAGAGCCAGCCTGGAATAGAAAAGGAGTTTTGCAATTTATGCTTACACAACTAGCAGCAGGAGAGCTGAACTCCTGACTCTGTTTCCTGGTCTATAAAAGTATCAGTCATAGCAGGTTGCAGAAAGGTAGATTATATCATTTAACCTGATAGACAGATAGGTAGATGCTAGATAGAGCTGGAGAGATAAGAGATAGACTTAATACATCCATAGATCATCATCTGTCACTATCTTTCTCTTTAGACTCTAAGAGTCAAGCACATTGCCAAGTTATGCTGGTGAAATCCACCTTCACAGGAGGGAGGTCCCATGGCTCTGCACACAAGGGACTTCTGTGGGAGGACTCAAAGGGTGGAAAGGAGACCATCGAGTGGGAGAAGGGCATTGCCCTGGCAGGGCTGCCCTCTCTTAGCCTGGCCTACCCACTCCAGGGTGACCGAGGCATGATGACACAGGCCCCTACATCAGCCATGTTGTTAACTAGATTGAGTAGTTACCGTGTAGGATAAGATATACTTAAAACTCCCCAAAGAAAAGAGAAACTGGCCTGGGGAGATCATAGGTCAGATGGAATCCTGGGTTTAGTTCCCCAGCCTTCGCATAAAGCGCCTGATGCGGTGGTGAATGGCTTTAATCCCAGCACTAAAAAGATGGAAACAGGCCATCTCTGAGGCTCAGTGGCTAGTTAGTTTAGATGAATCCGTTAACTCTAGATTCAGTGAGAGACCCTGACTCAAAAAAATAAAGAACAGCTGAAGAAAATACCTGATATCAACCTCTGGCTTCCACACGCATGTGCATACATGCACTTCTGCACGTGTGTTGCCCAAACAAAAAAAAATAAAGTGAAAGAAAGACTCATCAATATGTTCAACTCTGTTGCAAAATTATAATTACACACCCAAGGAAACTTGCGCTTTACTCAGATTATGTATTTCTTTCATCTCCTTCCTTCCTATCATTTCTTTCTATGACTTTCTCACATCCAAAAGATGACATTTTTTAACTCGATAAAGTCACAAGTAGATGAGATTCATTGTTAAAAATCTGAAACAATTCACTGTGACTCCCTTTCAATGGATAAAGGCCATCTTTTCAGCCAACCTGAGGTGTCTCTGAGCCAGGAATTGTGTTGGTCATCACCATCAAAATGCACAGGCAGAGGGCAGACAGGCAGATAGCTGTGCGGAGGCCCGGAGACAAAGGAGGTGTTATGTGTAGTACAACCATTCACTGCAAAGGGATTGTTTAAGTGGCGGTGACGGGTGGACACTCACACAAGAAGGAGCCTTCAGACGTAAATAAAGGCTGGCTGCCACGGAAACCCCTCCATCTGTTACTGCCCATCGCAGGCTTCCGAGGCACTGGCTGCACTAATTGAAACCATGGGTGGATTTGCGCCCCACACATGTTTTCCAGGCAGATCCCCACCAGGCTGCCTCCCTGCTCCTATAAGCCAGGGGCGTTCGCTGCACACTTGCTTTACGGCTGCTAATGCCTAGTATTTTACCTCCATGATACCCTCTCTCTTTCCCATTTGAATAGCTCTGGCCATTAAGACACTAGAGATTTGTTCAGTACTAAGTTTCTTTCCATCTGGGTCCTGATTGAAGGCAGCCCTATCCTGTGTCCAGAGAGGGGAAATGCAAGCTTGTGTGGATGTCTGCCCCAGGGAGGGGGGTGTTGGGACATTTGCAGGCCATGCATCTGCTGTGTTCTAAAATGATCATGTATTGCAGGTTGTAGGATGTAATCAGCATAGAGGGCCCCTGGCTTCGACAGTCCAGCTACTCCCTTCCAAGCTGAGGCCACAGCTGTGGGTATCAAATCAGCTGCAGGGCTGGAGAGATGGCTCAGCAGTTAAGGCACTTGCCTCCAGTGCCTAAGGCCCTGGGTTCAATTCCCCAGTACCCACATAAGCAAGACCCACAAGGTGGTGGCCCTTGTGTGCTCTCTCTCTCTCTCTCTCTCTCTGTATCTCTGCTTGAAAATGAATAAATAAATTTTAAAAAAAATCAGCTGCAGACCATAAGTACTGTCATCTCCAAGGTGTACTCAGATGTAGGTCCCACACTGTGATTTCTGACAAGCTGGCCCTTTTCTTACCTACACTTGAGGAGATACGACAGCTGCAGGTGTCAGACCTGTTTTGCAATATGTGAAATAACACACAGTCTCACAAAGAATGAATAATGGACCCCATTTCTGATTAACAATGTGGAGCTCTTTCTGTTAGATCACACAAGCTTGAAGCAGCCACCTGGCTTTTCCCAATAACCTCCACATCCACCATAGGACAATGCGGTGATGGGGGTGGGGAAGGAATCTGAATTAATGTTCAATCACATTCATGATGTTTTGTCATTGTGAACAAGGGGCTTTCTACTTACGGGTGGAGAAAAGCAGCCTGTCACAGAGTGCGTAGAGCTAGAATCCAAAACCCTTCTTCTGAGGTGTGTATCCCTTCAGACTTTCATCAGTCCAACCTGAATACAGCTTTTCTTATACAAAATATAAAAGATTTTTTTAAAAAATTAAGATTTGTGTAGCAGGCATATCCAACTGAGTTAAAGCATTACAGATTCTATTACTTAGCATTTGTTTATTCATACAATGCTATTTAATGGAGAATAAATCTTGAAGTAGTTTTTGTATCCATCCATCCTAGAGCACCTGACTTTGTTGATTACACAGATGAATCTAGCCCATGGCCAACTTTCTTTTAAAAACTGCTAAATGGTAGCCAAAAAAAAAAAAAAGATTTAGTAGGGATGTTGGAAACCACATAAATACAGCTCAAGAAAACATACAGTCTTGATTTTAGCTTGAAATTTGTGTTGAATTAGTAGTAAGAACTTGAACAACAAAAAAAAAACCTCTTTATAAAATATAAATTTCTTTAAAATTTTGTTGCATTAGTACTCACTTTTATGGGAACTGAAAACATTTTCAGTTCTCTCTATTAGCATGCTCATCTACTCAGGATACGCTACACTCACTGCATTGTGTTTGTATGGCTTCTGTGTTTTTTGGGTAAGCCAGCAACATATTTGCTATATTAACCCTCCATGCCAGAACTGTAAGAGCTGCTTAAGTCTTTTTTTTACTGTCCATAATGAGTTACATTATTTAATGGGCAAACAATGAGTTGTTATCCCCAATTCCCCAATGCCCCCCCTCCCTATCCCCAATCTGCTAGATATCCTCCTCTGTGGGCCATCTGGATCAGTCCTTGTGGCAGGGGACCATGGATAGCCTAGGAGTCAGCCCGGTTCTGCCGGCCCTAGTGTGTTGTTCATGAGGGGGAGCCATGTCTCTGGATATTCTCCCCCACCAAGGCTCTCACAATCTTTCCGCCCCCTCTTCCATTCAGTTCCCTGAGTCGTGGTGTGTGAGTATAAAGGCTGCTTTAATGTTGAGAGCTTAGGGGTCTTTGTATCGAAAATCGTTGGTTTCTGTCTCACTGGCTTATCCTGTGTTGATTGAATGGCTGTGGCTGTGGGTCCCTTGTTCATCCCATCATTCTCTGCAGGGTTCTATATGGATCCTCCACGATAGGACTGTGGTGGCTCATCTCTTGCCAGGATCTCAGCCTTTGGATGGTTGGTAGGGTTGGATGGGCCACAGCTCTCTTGCTGCATTCTGAAAGATACAAACAGTCTCCATCGGAGAGTGAGATCAGTAAAGGTTAACAGAGATACACGTTTCTGGATTACCTAGATTCTCTTTTTAGTAGCCTCTCTGTCAATCGCTCGTTTAGTGTATCTCTTCTTGGGAGCCCAAGAGTCCGGGTTCCAGTACATATCGCCCTAAGACCCCAGTTCCAGTTAAGGGCTCCCCCTCACTAAGTGGAATATTTGGCCAAATTTAAAAGCTGTTGATTATCTCCCCCAGACCCAGGCTCCTCCATTGCATAAGTGCTCCTTTCTTGGTTCACTGTTCTCTCCCAGTAGGAGGTGTGTTCAGCCTACTCATAGCTGCTTGAGTCTTTGTATTAATTCTCATTCACCTTGTGGAGCATTTAGTGTTTAAAGTATAATATACAAATGCTACTGGAATGATATTTAGAAGTCCTAAAGATATTATTTTTTGACAGAGAACCCAAGTCAGGATTTATGTAATAGAATCTTGTCTTTTGAAAGATAGTCAAAATTTTGTTAAATTTCTGCATGCTTTCTTTTTAATTTAAGTTCACCAAACCTGAGAAGTTGAGCTAGCCCAAGATAAAAGTGAGAACAAAATGATCACCATGTTCCAGTTTGATAAGGACACTGGGCTAATGTAGGAATATTGTTCTTGAAGTCATCAGAATAAACACTGTGTGCTGCCCTGACTTCAGGTTTGGGTGACATTTTGTAGTTGTTACTAATGAGCATATAATTTTGTACCAAAGAAAGAAAGGTTTCACTTTAAGTTCCATGGCTTCAGGCCAAGAGGGATTTTTTTCTTCTCTTTGCCTTCACTTTTGAAAAAAATAGCAAAATTCCTTCTTTTCATATTAATCTTTATTATATCTTTGTCAATGTCTGTTACCTTCCATTTAAATCATTTTCATTTTTATTTCTCCTACTTTTGTGGGATAAAGTTCACTTACTGTTTATTTTAGCCCTTTCTCTTGAAACAGTTAAGGAGTTCACTGCCATGAAAGGTACCAGGTTTCTTGGGTCTGATGTTGGGATGTACGTAAGCAGTTTTGTGATTGTCTCTATGGACATTGAAAATGTGTTTCCTTTTGTTTGGGTGAAGTTTACTTTACCTCTGCCTGGTTGTTACAGGAGTGGAAGAAATCCAGTCATTTGTTTCTGAAAGCATGTGGTGATTACCCATGTTCTTGGAGCTGAAAACTCCCTTCAGAGAGGTGCCTGAGTACACCACAGTCTTGGCAGTGCTAAGTGGATCTGGGTTTGCACACACTCCCTCCTCCCTCCCAATATAAACTTGTGCTGAGAGACTCTCCCCACTGAGCAGAGAAACTGGTTGGAGCTCAAGTTTTATGATGGCACCACATGATGGGTATTTATCGATGGGCAGGAGCCGAGCATATACTGAGTAAAGGACAGAGTCAGGGGAAGCCAGAATGCGGGACTAGTCAAGATAACATGTGAAGGAGCTGGAATTGATAACCTACAGCAAAGCAAGGTTGCTGAGATAAAAACAGGACAAATTCTGCAAAGAGGTAAAGAAGACTAGAGAGTGGTGTCTCTTCCTCTCCTGAGCCCTGCTCAAAGGGTCTGCACTTGGCTTCTTTCTCTATAATGGTGCCTCTTCTTTTAATAAACCCCTTTTCACTTGAGCTTTGCAAACCAGTGGAATCTGATTAAAACAGGTGCTATCTTATTCAGGAGATGTTTTTCACGTGGGGAGATGGTTCAGTTGGTAAAGTGTTTGCCTTGCCTTGCAAGCATAAAGACCTAAGTTTGGATCCTCAGTACCTATTTAAAAAGCCAGGCGTGCTGACACACACCTAGAATCCCAGCACTCAGAAGGCAGAGACAGAAGGGTACCTGGGGATCTGTGATCAGTCAGTCCAGCCTAATTTGTGAGCTCCAGACCAGTAGGAGACCCTGTCTCAAAAATGGGGTAGAGGGTGTAACTGACGATAACACCTGAGGCTGTTCTCTGACCTGCACATGCAAGTACTCACGCATGTGTACATATACCTGTATGCACACACACGCACACACACACACACACACACACACACACACAGAGTTACGCATGCAAGCACATGCATGCATAGATGCACATACATTTCTAAGAAGAAAGAAAAGAAAGCCCCAAAGTGTCAAAGTATCACATTTGTGAAGAGATATGGAACTTCATGCTCTCTTCCCATGGCAGCTCTGTCCCCAGCTTCTCACACTGGAAGGCTTGGAGGGGGTTAGCATATCATTTCTTGGGGTCCCAACACAGCAGGGAAATGAGGCTAACCAGAAACTGACCCGGCTGATGAATTCCATTTCTGAGTGAACACATCTCCCCTAGCACAGACAGATTCTGATTTTATTTAAATCCTACTCAGAATTAAATCCCTGCTGCATCAAGATAGGAGAGCCAGGTGTGAGATGGAGAGAAAGCAAGCTCTGAACTTGAACTTGATAAGTCCCTTTGAAATGGTGCCCAGGGAGATGACTGCTAAGTGACCTGAGGGGAGGTGGCAAGGTGCGGCCCTGACGGGGCTGCAGGTGTGGTTTTCTTTCTGGACACACCATCTTCCAGTCAGCAGCCAGTGTTGTTAGGTCAGGGTGCAGATTCTGTGAAGAGGGGGAGTCATCACCACTTCTGAGGTTGGGAAGTTTGGAAGCGACTATGGTCAAAATATTCCTCAGGGCTGATTGCAATGGACCCTAAAAAGTACTGGGCATGGAGTTAGAAGCCTTTGTGGGTCCCAGCAAGTGGTGAGAAGTTACAGTTTCCTGATCGGTCACAGAGCCATCCCACTTCTGGCCTGTTGTTTCCCATTTTGGGGGGTTTCCATATGCTCATTAAATCGCATGGCACCTCAGTGAAATTCAGGGGTGTGCCCCAAATTCAGTCACATGATGACCCAAAGAATTGACATGAAAATACTCCCAGAAATACATAGTTTAGCTTAAAACAAAACCTGTTTGATGACATCCCATTATGAGGATTCCAATATCGAAGGGTTGCTGTAGGCATCCAGAAGCTTGGGGACTCTCCTGTCATTGATTCGAGGGGCTGTGTTTTGCTTGTAAGGCTGCTTCTGGGCAAACATCTGGCTATACTGAAACCATCTGACCAATTCAGAGAACGAGAGTAACCTAGCATCCCAGGACTGAGCCACGACAACCCCATGATCCCCACAAAAAAAGAAAACAAAAAAAAAAAACTATAGTGATGGACTATTTGGGATGTGTATATATATGTATGTGGGGTGTGCACATATGTTGGGGGGGGTGCATGCACCTGTGTGTACATGTATATGGAGGCCTTAGGTCTTTCTTAATAGTTCTCCACTTTATGTTTTGAGACAGGGTCTCTCACTACATCTGGAGATCACCAACTTTGATAGACTGGGTAGCCAAGGGTCCCCTGTCTTCATCTCCCAGTGCTAGGATTACATATGTGTGCCCATCACACTCAGATTTGTTTCCAGTGAGAGGTGCAATGTAATTGTCCAGGAGTAAGGAATAAACTTCTCCATTAGGATTCTGCCAGAGAGATCTGTGCACTGTAACTGAACCAACTCCGTGCTAATTGCATGGCATCCTAGCCAAGAGCTTTACTCCACACTCTTTGAAGATCTGGCAAACCTTCATAGTACAAGGACAGAAAGAGTTTTCATTAACAGAAAAGATAAACTTCAGAAAAGAACAAACACCTTAGGAAGAGCTATTTGAAGCCCAGAATTCTTGGGTTCTCCTGTGTGATGGTTTGATCCAGGTGTCCCCCACAAACAAACATGTTCTGAATGCTTGATCTCCAGCTGCTGGAAGTTTGGAATTGGAACCTTGTTGGAGCTGTGTTGTTGAGGGCGGGCTGATGGGTGTTACAGCCAGCTTCCCTTTGGCAGTATTTGGCACATTCTCCTGCTGCTGTTGTCCACCTGATGTTGACCAGGAGATGATGTCCCGCCTCTGCTCATCCCATTGTTTTCTCTGCCATTATGGAGCTTCCCCTTGAGTCCATAAGTCAAAATAAACCCTTTCCTCTCACCAGCTACCTTTTGGTTGGGTTCTCTGCCATTATGGAGCTTCCCCTTGAGTCCATAAGTCAAAATAAACCCTTTCCTCTCACCAGCTACCTTTTGGTTGGGTTCTTTTCTGCGGCAAGGAGAGAAAGCTGACTACAGCATGCTGTTAACTCACAGGGTGTCTTTTGCTGACAAGCCTGCACTTCTCCATTGCTCTGCCTGCAGAATGCAAGGACCTTGTTTCCTAACAGATTTGGCTACCTCTACCTCATCCACCAGTTAAAGGCAAAGAGAGACCATGAAGTCCTCTGGCATATCCTGTGATCTGTTTCCTATACTTCCTTCACCTCAGAATGGACACATGCTATGCAGAATGCATATGACATCAACTATTTTTTACATAGATATTTTCCTGCATTCTGGTCCTCAGGATCACTCACTGATTTTCTCCATTTCCGTACCCCTCATTGTTCAAATGCTTCACATAAGAAACCTATTCAATAAAGGGGGGACATCTGATACCATAGCATTTGGCACTGCGACCAGGAACCACTTTGAAAAGCATTTGTAACAAGGCCATTATTCTGTTTATAATCTGTTTTCCTGATTGCTTTTAACTAACTCGAGGAGTAGATGCACTGAGGTAGAAAGGTTTGTGACCCATCTGTTGAGTGTATAATTTCCTTTTCATTGGCTAGCACAGTCCAATAAAAAATATATTATTAGGTGCACTAACTCAATCAGCAAACAAATGACAGGCAGATGGTCTTCAAAACAATACTGGCCATGAATGCCACAGAGCCATGATGCGGGCCTCAGCTTTTAGGCAGCCTTTGTCTGAAAACACTCCACTAGGTTAAGTGATGCAAAATAAGACCAAAAGACAGAGACGCTATGTGTGAATGAGGGAGAAGTTAACGACCTCTGAGTGCTCCATGAAAGGCTATGATAATTTTACTGAGAACAACACCAACAAAAAAGACATACTTCTTAAACCTGAGGGTGCTGAGATCCAGTAACTCCTGTGTGAGAGACACTCCTGTTCTGAATCCTTATATTAGCCAGATTGATATTTTTCTAGAGGGTCTTGAGTAATACAGCATGGTAAGTAGGAGCTTTTGTATGAGAGAATTTTTTTTTAAAAGAAAAGAAAAGGGAAGGAAAGGAAAGGAGGAAAAAGAAGGAAGGGAATTTTAAAGATTTTTGAGAAAGCAGTTTGGTCAGTAACTGGCGTGGGGAATTTCAAAATTGTGAGGATATGCATAACCTATGTAATACCCCTTAATGGTTGTTAATAGCAGTGAGCAGAGAACTATCACTCTGGACACCTACCACCATTTATTTCAAGCTTTTTAAAACTTATTTATTGTAAAGAATTAGATACATTATATGAGCAAGTCTTGTGATGGTACCCCCAATTCCGGCCTCCCTGTCCCCAACCGGCTGGGGGCCCTCCTCAGTGGGATTGCTGGACCAGCCCATGGGGAAGGTAGGGAGTTATGAATTATACAAGAAGTAACCAATTTTTTTTCTGAGTTGTTGTCACCTACCACCATTTTTAGGGTATGAGCTGTGGTTGGATATGGGTTGGATCATCTACATATCTTCTTTATGGATGGCTGCATGCCTGGCTTTGTGATAAGCCGAAGAAAGTTTTCCATGGAATCTGGGATAGATTTAGGGCAAGTCACCATCAAAGGAGCTTAAATTTGGCAAACTCAATTATGTAGTTTTACCTGCTTTCTACAACCTCTTTTGTGTGAGGGATTTTCAGTTGCTAGAAGGAAGAAAAGTAAGGGAGAAACTTTTGGAATATAACCTAGTTAAAGATTCTTAATATATACCATAAAATGTTAGCATGTGCTTAGTAATAATGTATGTCCACTTAACATGTGCCAGTCTTACCAAGCTCTTGCTGACCATGACTCAGGCCTTGAAAGACTTTGCTTAGCTGATGGGTTTAAACATGGCATGTGAGAGGTCTCTAAATTCTGATTTGTTTAGCTTTGCTCAGGGTATCTCAGTCATTCCCATTGATGACCTTTCCATCTGGGTCATATTCCTTCCTTGTTCCAAATCATTTCATATGTAGCATGTCCCTAGAGATCCTCATACTTCACACCATCAGCCTCTCTCGCTCTCTCTTCTTTTAGGCAGCCTTTGTCTGAAAACACTCCATGGGGTAGGTGATGCAAAAGAAGACCGAAAGACAGAGCTGCTTTCTCTTCTTTCTCTCCCCTTTACCTCTGAGACAATACTTCTCAGTCTTGAATAATCAAGAAGATTTTATTAAAATGTGAATGCTGAATCTTTTAATGAACTCCCTGGAGACAATGATCCTGTAAACTTTTCTGCCCAGTCTGCATGAATTCTTGGGAGTATCATGCAATGAATCCAAGATGGCATCCCAAGCAAAGCATTCTCTATAATTTCTATTTTAAAAGAGGAAAACTATGGATAGAATGGCTTCAAGAAAAAGAAAAATCATAGATAGCTGCCCTCCAACAGGCCTCACGGGGTGTAAACACCCACAGTCCCAGATCTGGAAGGATGAGGCTACAATTTTTCACTGTGGTGGTTCGATGGACATGGAGTTCTGAGCAGCAGCTTTCAGTTGTTCAAGAGAGACAAGACCATGGGCACTCTGGCATCGTGTATCTGCCAGGAGCTGATCCATCATCACAGACCTCTACTGCTGCTAGCTTGCTAGCCATTCTGCCTCATGGTCCATTAGGATAATTAACCATGCTGAAGATAATTAAATGTTACCACTTGACTTCTTCCACTCTGGAAACCTGCTCCATTTCGTGGTTGTAACTTTTATTGTCGTGTCAACACAACCTGCAAATGAAGTCAGCATCAAGACTCTCCAAGACACTGCAGGCTCTCCACCAGAGAACTCTTCTAGGCCTCAGTGAAGGTGGAGACGTCTAGGACCTGCCAGGAGACAAAAGTGGGCAGGGGACATGTTCTCATATAATCACTCTATTCTTACATGCCCGCCTTTCTGAGGGTCTGGCCTCTCCAGCAACATTCTGTCAGGGCATTTTCAGTGTGTACAACTTTACCTTCCATGTCTCAGTGTCAGAGAACTGTAACAGGGTCCTATTAATTAAAACCTGTTCCAGTGTTCTGCCCACCATCAAATCCCCGGTTAAGGCCCCCTTAGCTGTGCACATACCTCTCACAGCCTTCGGTTCTATCCCTTACCCCCCCACACACACCAGAGATATCCGCTTTCACGGTCATTCTCATTTTCTATCCATGATGTTTTGGGGACAAGGAGGTCCTTTGGTGTTTAAGCTATTTCCCTCAGAGGTGAATAGTTTTTTCTGTATTTCTGTACTAGAGGTTATGTTAGCATCATTCACTTACAATCAACAGTAGGGTTTTTGCAACATTGTGGTTAGCAAGGAAATCAGCTTCAAAAAAAAAAAAAAACACTCAATGGCAAGAGGTAGCTTTCTGGGCCCCTCCCTAGAACCCCCATCTTATCCCTGACACTACTTCTGAAAGTAGCACCTTCAACAGGGAATTGTTAATAATGTGATTTGGGGAATCAAAAGTGTTAGGGTGAATGAACAGAAAAGAAGAAAAGACCTTTGAAAGCTGTATGGTCATATTAGGCATGGATTGGCTGTGGATTTTTAATCCTATGAGGCTCTCTGAAGATTTTTAGAAATGTTCTCAAACATGTCAGCGCAGAAGATAAACAGAGAACACATGATCCCATTAGTTCCCATTCCCTGGTGGTTATGTCTGACCCCATGGATATAAATTGCCTCATACTTCCAGGTTGGGCTTCAAGCAGGTTTTTATTCAGAAAAGTTCCAGTTTTCCTCGCCGGGACAAAACCCACCAACACTGGATCACTGCATTATCTGCTTTAGTCAATGGTTCACGCGTTGTGCCTGTAACTCAGTGCAAAGAGCTCATAGAACATGTAATGAAAGAACAAGAAATGTACAGACTGGGGAGATGCTTAGTGAATAAGGCGCTTGCAACACAAAGGTGAGGACTGGAATTTGGATCCGCAGTACCCACATAAATCCCAGGAGTGTGCGGCACCCCTCCTGTCATCTCACCACAAAGGAGACAGAGACAGAGGCAAGCTAACTAACTGAATTGGTGAGCTCTGGACTCACATGAGAGCCACTGCCTCAGTGAATAAAGTGGAGAGCAGTCACGTGACATCAACCTCTGTCCTCTGCATACAAACGTGCTTGCATACACACACGCGCGCACACACACACACACACACACACACACACACACACAATTTGTCCTCATGCATACACATATGCACACAATACTACACACATAAGAAAAATAGGTTTTTAAAATAAAAATTAAAAGTAACAGATTTGGAGTTGAATTCATACTGGTTGAGTAAATTCTGTCTACAAAATTATTATGCAACTCTCGCTCATCTAAGTTTTGTCCTATTTTCTGAAGCTGTGCTCCTAGGGCTTGGGAGATGACTTAGGAGGTAAAGCGCTTGCTTGTTGTGCCAGCATGAGGACCTGATTTTAGATCCCAGCAGCTAAACGAAATGCTGGATGTAGCAGCACAGGCTTATATTCCCAGCACTGAGAGGGTGGTGACAGGAGACTCTCCTTGGCTGCTGGCCTTTGGGTCAGTGAGAAGCCCTGTCTCCTAAAAATCAGTTGGGGAAGCAATAAAAGGAAGACATTTAATGTTGGTCTCTGGCCTCCACATGTTCTCTCTCTCTCTCTCTCCCTCTCTCTCTTTCTCTCTCTCATACACACACCTGAACCCATATGTACACAAGCATGCATACACACATATACCATGCACATACACACATGCAAGCAAATAAATAAATGCATTTTATTTTATTTCTTATTTTATTTATTTATGATCACATACACAGAGAGAGAGAATACAGGCATGCCAGGGCCTCTTGTCACTGCAAGTGTACTCCAGATGCATGTACCACTTTGTGCATCTGACTTTTACATAGGTATTGGAGAACTGAACTTGGTCTGTCATTCTTTGCAAATAAGCACCTTTAACCATGAGCAGTATCCCCAGCCCAATGAGTCAGTTTTAAAACATCATCTCCTCTATGATGATGAGAACAATCGTGTCTCTAGTTGTGTGAGATTTTTCTGTAAGTCGCCATTTATTTTCTAAAAATTTTGCTTAAGGAAAGTTCTCTGGCCAAGGTTTCCAAGATTATCTTTTAGAAAGAGAATGCATTCTTCAGGTTTTCGTGCCAATGAAGTGTTTATTTCATACAGAGAAGACTCTTCCTCTGCCTTTTACTCTTTTCCATCTTCAATCTCCTACTTCTCACAAAACCAGGTCTAGTTCTCTGGGCCATGTGTCCTTTGAGGCTGAAATGAGACGGTTGGGCAAAGGGAAAACTCAAGTCATCATGACTCACATCTAAGTATCTATTATTAAAATGTGCACATGGGAACACTCATCTTTAATTCCAGAATTTTCCAAGAGCCAATGTGGGGACCATCATAATATGCATTAGGAGAAGAAGAAAAGAACATGGGCCTGGGAGACAGATCTGTGAAGTGTGGATGTGAGGAGCCAGGACTTGAGCCTGACGCCTCTGAGCGTTAACACATGGTCGCTCCATCAAAGGTCTGTATATGCAACTCAGCTGCTGCCCTGACAGAAGATTTGGGGTTGTTAGCACACACTTCATTAAAATACCAGCAAAAGCCCAAGTTTGAAATCCCATAGTTTGTGTTAGTTGATAAAACTCAATTGCTTCTAATTACTGTTAGTGCAGCTTTAAAATAATATTTTCTTGTAATAAAGGATTCAATATGACAAGTGAGAGTTGGTCCATTGAACTGGAAACACTGGGCCAGAGTGAAATGTGCCCTACCTGACTGTTTTTCTAAAAATTTGCCAAGCATCCAACAAAGGAATCTGTAAATGGGTTTCAAAAGGGTGGACACGAATCAGGCATTGGATACCATTTGTGTCTCTGATGAGTCCCTGGCTTAAGAGACAGAACACTGACTTGAAATGACTAAGCAGATCGTGTGGCTTTCTTGTCCTTTCATGAAGCAATTACCCAGGATCCTCTTCTTTCAACAGTTTTGTTTACGCCCTCCATGCCATTCCCAAATGAGATGAAACATCTTCAGATACGGACAGTAGTTAGCCTTGGTGTTTGAAGAAGAAAGCGAATTTGTCTCAGCAAGTGCCAGCTCACTTCAATCAGTAGGCTGAGCTGACGTCCACTTCTGGTCCTAATACTTATTTCCTAGCCCCAGACCTTACTCTTATTAACCAACGACAACTCAGCCTCTCTGTCTGCTGAACTCTGGTGAGGGAAGCCTTCCCTGACCTTCTGTGTTTAGGTTGGGACCTCCTCCTATATACACTGTCATCACAGCATGCACATCTCTTTCAAAGCACTTTCACGAAGACTGATTGATTATTTGTGTAACTATCGTTTAATCTATTTTTCTCAATTGAGCTACAGAGTATAGGCATCTCTTTATGCTATCTGCTCTAAAGCCATATCCAAATTACACGGAACCTAGTAATGCAATGCTTAAGTAAATGATATTTTAAGTTGGTTTTCATGAAGAATGATGATGAAAGAGTAAGACAGGAAAATGGAGACCCTAAGAATAAAATGAAAATACTGGGTGAAAAATAAAACCTCATCAACCAGAAAGGAAGAACAGTTTTCTAATCCTTGTGGAGAAACATCAAGAGCAGGTACAAAGCCCTCTTAGAAAAATCTAGGTTTATAGATTGACTAATTAGGAAAGGGTTCTAAGTCAACATTCTATCACACATGAGCAGATGCTCCCAAATGGCCCATTTCAGAAATATATCAACTTCTGGACGTGGACTTCTCACTGTTTGACTCATGCAGAGCCATAAATTCCCTCCTGGTCCTAAGCCCGAGCTAGCATCATTCTGTATCTTTGTGTGACCCTCCTTCAACCCTCCAGCAATGGAGAATACCAATGGTGAAGTTATCATATTGATACTATGATGGTGGGCCGCTCCCTTTGGCTGGCCAGCCAGCCATTTACTTCTCCAGTAGTAACTTGCCTACTGTCTTTGGTAGAAATAGCAGTTCCTGGGCTGAAGAGGTGGCTTAGAGGTTAAAGCACTTGCCTGCAAGACCTAATGATCCTGGTTTGATTCCCCAGTACCCATATAAAGCCAGATGCACAAAGTGGTGCATGCATCTGCAGTTAATTTGTAGTGGTTGGTGGCCCTAGTGCACCCATTCTCTCTCTCTCTCTCTCTCTCTCTCTCTCTCTCTCTCTCTCTCTCTCTCTCCTTCTTATTCTTTCTCCTTGCAAATAAATTTTTTTTTAAAAAAAAAAGAAGAAATAATCCCCTAATGGTTATCTGACTTCTCTTGTCTAGGTTACTTAAATGCCCACATTCTGGAATTTGAATCTTGAACAAAGTAGCAATCCGATGGAAGATTGTTTTTACTTACTCATTCCAAGAGACATCATGAACACTCTAGGTGAAGTCCTTCCTCCTAGATTCCCACCACAGCTTGACCTTCATCCAGACAGCCCTGCACCCAGGGCTCCCGCTCTCCCTGTCAGCAGGTATACCTTATCATAAATATACTTCTATCTTATAATAAATATTCTTCATGCAGCCTGAGTTTATTCCTATAGTGTTGGCTAAATTTTCAACTGAATTATCCTGACACAGTGATGCTGAAGAGTGGAGCAGAAGACGACATTGTTGCTTTCTCGCAAGATTTCATGAACATCTCCACCATTACTGTCCAGCATCCAAACACCACCACATCCACTTTGGCTTAACCTAAAGCAATTTGGAGTAGTTAATTTATCAATTTTCTGCAGAGATCAGAATTACAACACAATCTAACCTCCTTTATTTGCATTTATATGATTATTTTAACTTTTTTACACAATGTTGAATCAAATTATAATTTTCCTACAATCATTTTGTTAAAAATTCACTCTTCATATTTGTTCATATTGTATAAATTTCTCCATTATTTATATACATAGAATCAATAGCTACTATAACTGCTCTAGTTATTACAGCACAAATGTCTGTACAGAAGCTGAATGACAAAATTTTGTGATTTTTAGCTTCTAAGAAACATTTCAATCCAAGTTAAATCTTTTTAAAAATTTTACTTATTTTAGAGAGAGAGAGAAACACAAAGTCTAGATGCATGCACCACTTTGTGCATCTAGTTTTATGTGGGTACTCAGGAATTGAACCTAGGTCATCAGGCTTTGCAAGCAAGTGCTTTTAACCACTAAGCCATCTCTTAAATCTTTTTTTTTTTGCTGTGTACTTGTGTATGCACATGTGTGTGTGTGTGTTGTATATGTTTGTGGTATGGTATGTGAGGTGTTTATGTCCTTGTGACATCAGTGCACGTGCCTGTGGTGGGGGACACTGGCCTGCAGTGGCCAAAGCAGAGCACCTGGTGTCTGCTCCATCCCTCCTCTGTCCATTCCTCTCTGAGCTGGAGTCTCTTATTGATGGGGAGCTTGCTGTTTTGCATGAGCCCAGATGATCCCTGATCTCTGCTCTGCTCTGCAGGACTGAGGTTGCAGTCGTAGGTGGACACAACCAGCTGTTTGATGGTATCCAGAATTCAAACTCTGCAGGTCTTGGGCTCGCTCAGGCACACACGATTGCTCAGGAAACTCACTTAACTACTAATCCATCTTTCCAGCCCAAAGATAAACCTTGAATGCTTACCTGTATTTCAAAGTGCATTTTCACAACCCATAACTGGGCAGCTATGGTGTATGACCAGCCGCACTGTGATTCAGAAGGTTAAATCTACATTTAGTTGTTGATTATACATATCTGTTCAGTTGTAGGTCAGCTGTCTAGGCTGAGTGACTGGTTTAAGCTGCAACATTAGCTGGGCTTGGCTCCTTATTGTAGACAGGATCAAGTGTACTCAGCAGGTGGCCAATCTGGGGAGCTAGAGGGCAGCTGCTACCAGGAAGCTAATTTCAGGATAATGGCAGAGATGGAAGACAGCAAGCCCAATGGTTCAAACATATTTACTATGTGCAGGATTGGAGCGACAGTGTTTAGTTTATTCTTAAGTCTCATGAGGTCAGGATAATTTTCAGGAATTTACAGGAAGTCATAAACATATAGTTTGAAAATATCCAAGTCTTTTTCTATCACAAACACCTATATCCTATTGTCCAGCACACATCACAAGGCCAAGCCCTGCTCACTAGCCGTGGACAGGAAGAATAATCCCTATACACAGAAGGGAAAAGAAATAATTATTTCCTGAACAATAATCATCACATAAATTAGCAAAGCATCTGAAAGACACGCATTGCTTATGTGCATGAGATTGTTATGACTAGGTAACTTTATGAAAGCTGATTTGGTCATACACAAATAAAAGGCAACAGAAGTGAGTTTGAAATTGGCAAATAGCCAATAATATATACAAAATCTAGAGCCACAGTGGAATCCAGAGAGCGAACTAGAGATGAATGCTAAGGCCAAAGCTGGCATTTCAGCTTGTCCTTATGAAAGCTTGCAGCTTTGTTGCATAGCTGGGTTTCAACGCAGGTCTTTCCGTCTTACATCACACGTCTTGAAGCAACACTATGATGCAGTGTTGCACGGTACCCATCAAGTCTTTATTTTAGAAAACAACTAAAGCACAGAATGTTGAAGCATTAAATATTTACTATGTGTCAGGCTTTGAGCCACAATGTTCATCTCTTGTAGCCCCAAAATCTCATGAGGTCAGGGTAATTTTCAAGAACTCACAGATAAGAGTTATATAGGAATTTTTTTAAAATGTACTTTAAAAGGGATTATAAGCACAATATTTACTCAATCAATGTATCTAATCTTGGGCAATAAAGATAAAGAAACAAAAAGGAAAAAAAGTACTTTAAAAATATCTAAGAATCGGTAGGTAGAAACTTGAAATTTAAAGCCAGTTCTGTCTGACCACACAACATATGCTTTGCTACGAAACTACACAGCCATGCCAAAATACTCAGGAATCAGTACTCAAAGCTGCTACCTAAACCCATGCATCACAACCCAGTGATTTTTCTAGTAGTCCTCCCAAAACCCTATTCCTGAAATCATCTATTTTAATACATGATTTAACAACTGTACAAAAATATTTAAGATTTTCTAACACTTCATAGGTAAGATAAATATGTGGTTTATTAACTTATTAATTTAACCACCACCTGTGACTTTTTTAACTTTCCTCCAAGTTTATTTGCTTTCTTTTTTTATTTTTTGATGTCTTTATTATCATTAGATACACTGAATAAGCAAATTTTATGATTATACCTCCATTTTCCTTCTCCCTGTCCCCAACACACTGGGGGCCCTCCTCAGTGTGTGTACTGGATCAGTCCATGGGGTATGGAGTCCCTGAAAACTCTGGAAGAAAAAATAGGAAGACTTTTTAATAAAAGAGAAGATAAGCCATATTAAACTTATTGTTTGCCTATCATTAAAAGAAAAATTATAGTACCAAGGTGAAAGAAGTATAAATATCAACAAAAATATTTCTATTTCCATGTTCTATTGTCCTCATGTGTAGAACAAAGTTGCCTCCTGTCACTGATACAGTAATCATAGTAAAAAAATTATTTTTAGATACCACACACAGAATATAATTAATATTCTCCTCATTAAAATATTAATGATTTTTATTTGTAATAATGGGGATTAAGTATAGGGCCTTGAACATGCTGTGCAAATGCTTTACTACTAGCCATATGTGTGGTTTGAAAATAATACCCCCACATAGAACCACATGTTTAAACTCTTGGTCCCCAGCAAAGTGGCAGTATTTGGGAAGGCTGTGGAACCTTTAAGAGGTGGAGCCTTGCTAAAGGAAGTGTGCCATTAGGGCCATCCTTGAGGTATTATAGCCAGGTCCCATGTGCTGCACACACTCTCTCTTCTTCTTCCTTACTGACCCTGGCTTCCTGCCATGCTTTCCTCACCAGGATGGATTCCGCCCTCTGGAACTATAAGCTGAACTCAACTCCTTCCCTAAGCTGCTTCCAGCAATGAGAAAGTAACTGATACTACACACCACTAGTCTCACATTAATAATTCTTTCAAGTGATTATAGTGTCCTAGGCTTTATAATGTTTTCTGGTAGCTAGAATGCGAAATGCCCTCCATAGAATTATGTGTTTGTGATTAAGGCTAATACTGAATCCCCAGCTGGTGATATTTTGAGAGGAAGAGCCTTGCAAGTCTTTGGGTGTTATAGCCCAACCCCCCCCTCCCTTGCCAGAGTCAACCTACTCTTACTGTGACTTCCCCCTTTCTGCTACTGGAATCCACCTACTGGCGCCCTCTTGGGGTGTCACTCCTGCCCCAGATAGGGAACACAGGGATAGCTGGCAGCAAACCCTTCAGGAGGTACCAGTGAGTCCTCCACGACCTGTCGAGTTGGATACAGTAGGGGAGCAGGGGCAATCACTACTGCCCTAGAGACCCATAGGCAAGGCACAGCTATGATGGGGGCTGAAGATTCCAGAGCTGCGGGAACAGCTTTTGTATCAGCCACCACCCGGAGATGCTGAAGCCCTTACAGCCTCCACAACTGTGCATCTGTGGATACACCCCATCCCACTCCAATCCCTCTCAACCCCAAAACAGAACACTCACTGAAGAAAGAGCCTGTAAGGGCAAACACTTGCTTCTTCTTTAATAAAATAAGAATTTTACCCTGAGATGGATAGACCATCAACTCAAGAAAGACAACAAACTAAAAAATCACCACCAAGGGTGCCTAGTCTCGCAATGGATGATTTTCCTTGATCAGGGTCACTATGGTTTCAAATGAAAATATCAGGAGCCTGAGCCAGCAAATTGCTGAACTGGAAGAAAATCATCAGAAAACCAATTATCACATAAATGAAATTGAACAGAATTATCTCCTACAGCACACAACTTTCATCACCAGGCTTAACTTAATTAGCCAAAACCAGAGAGACCTCAAATGAATTGAAGATGTGTAAACAAAGAGAGGATCACAATAACCAGCTGATTAAGCTTAATGAAGACATGATTAAATGCAAGTTTGAATTACAAGAAACATCAAGAAAATCAAAATACAACCTGAAATTGGAACTTGACAAATGGATGGATGTGATACAGAAAAATGCAACAGGAAACAAAAATCAAATAGAGCTTGGAAAAGCCTCCCTAGAAACCCTTACTAACAGTAGATCGTGTGGAGGACAAAACCTCAGATCTGGAAGACAAGAAATTATTTGGGAGTCCAAAAATATTATTAGGTTCAAAAAATCATGCAAACAGAATATGAGAGAATTGTGGGCTACCCTAAAATGACCAAACATCTGTATTGTGGGTACACCAGAAGGGGAAGAAACTCAGCCCAAAGGCATGGAGGGCATATTTAACAAAATGATTGAAGAAAACTTCTCCATTGTCTCAAAAGAGAGACACATCCTGATGAAAGAAGCTCACAGAACACCAAGCAGATTGGACCAAAGAAGAAACTCTCCAAGGCACATCATACTTAACACTCTAAACAACAAAAATAAAGAGGGTGTGCTAGAGAGAAAGAACTCATTACATTCAAAGATAATCCCATCAAAATTACCTGATGTTTTTATGGAAACCGTAAAAGCCAAAAGGGCTTAGAATGGAGCACTTCAAGGTCTAAAAAAAACTATAGCTTCCAACCCAAACTATTGTACCAGCAAAAGTATCCTTCATAATAGATGACGAAAGAAAAAGTTTCCAAGATAAAAGCCTGCTCTATGATTATATGAGCACAAAGCCAAACCTACAGAGAATACTTCAGGGAATACTCCATACAGAAGAACCAAACTCAAGATACTACAAGAGGAAGAACACAAAACCCAAAACCAGAGCAGGCATGAACACATTCAAAGCCCAAGAAAGCACCAAGCCTCATGAAGCCTCCAACATGGCAGGGATTAATTGAAACCTCACAGTTATAAATTTAAGTATTAATGGCCTTCACTTACCCATCAAAAGACACAAGTAAACAGGGTGGATCAGGAAAATGGACCTTTCCATCTGCTTTCTTCTAGAAATCCACCTCACCACTAAGAATAGACACCTTCTCAGGATGAAAGGATGAAAATGATTTTCTAAGAAAATGGATATAAGAAACAAGCAGGTGTGGATACAGTAATATCTGAAAAAAAAAAACTTCAAGCCAAAACTAATAAAGGAAGTTACTTTTGGCTCATCAAGGGGACGATCCAACAAGAAACCATCACAATCATGAATCCATACTCACCAGACACAGGTGCGCCACATTTTATAAAGCAAAACCCACTTGACAGCAAACCAGAAATCAATCCCAATGCCATCATAGTAGGGGATTTCAATACTCTACTATCATCACTAGACAGATCATCCAAGCAGAAAATCAACAGGGAAATAATACATCTTAAAAACACCATAGATAAATTACACCTAACAGACATATACAAAACATTCCACCCCAATTCTACAGAATATGTATTCATCCTAGCAGCCCATAAAACCTTCTCGAAAATAGATCATATATTAGGCTATAAAGCATGTCTCCATAAATTCAGGAAAATGGACATAACTTCCTGTGTCTTATTGGACCACAATGCATTAAAGCTGGACATTAACAACAAGAGAAACAGCAGAAATTACACCAGCTCCTGGAGACTGACCAACAGCCTAATAAACAATGAATGGGTCACAGAAGAAATCACAAAGGAAATTGAAAAATTTTTAGAACTGGATGATAGCAAAAATGCAACATGCCAAAACTCATGGAACACAATGAAAGACAACCCTAAGGGGAAAATTTAAAGCACTGCATGTCTTCATAACAAAGACAGAGAGATCTCCAATTAATAACCCAACCATCTACCTAAAGACACTGGAGAAACAAGAACAATGCAATCCTAAGAGTTCCAGACAGAAAGAAATAATTAAGACTAGAGCAGAAAATAATGAATTGGAAACTAAGAAAGTAGATGAAAAGAAGAGCTGGTTCTTTGAAAAAATATACATGATTGATAAACTCCTGGCCAATTTGATTAAACAAAAAAAAGAGAAATCTCAAATTAACAAAATTAGAAATGAAAAGGGAGAGGTCACAACAACATCAGTGAAACTGGAAGAATCATCGGGACATATTTCCAAAACCTCTACTCCACAAAATTGGATAGCCTAGAAAAAAAATGCATGAATTCCTAGAGATATACCACCTACCAAAACTAAATTCAGAGCAGATAAATCTTTTAAACAAACCTGTTACATCCCTTGAGATTGAAAATGTAATAATAATAAAAAATCCTCCCCAAAAGGAAAAGTTTGAGACCCAATGTAGTCTCAGATGAATTCTAGCAAACCTTCATTGAAGAACTGAAACCACTTTTTCTCAAGCTTTTTCACATAATGGGAGAATAGGTAGTGCTCCCCAACTCCTTCTATGAGGCTAGCATCACCCTAATACCAAAACCAGACAGAGATTCCAGAAAGTAAAATTACAGACCTATATCCCTGATGAATTTAGAAGCAAAAATCCTGAGCAAAATCCTCCAAAACTGAATTTAACAATACATTTGTAGTGGTTTTATCCAGGTGTCCTCCATTAACTTATTGTGTTCTGAATGCTTGATCCCTAACTGATGGCAGTTTGGAAATTGGAACCTTGTTGTAGGTTTATTTCTAGAATGCACTTATGGGGGTTATATCCAGCTTCCCCTTGCCAGTGTTTGGCATACCTTCCTGCCACTGTTTGCAGTGCTGCGGCAGAAGTGATGTCCACCCTCTGCTCAAGCCATCATTTTCCCACCATAATGAAGCTTCCCCTCAAGTCTATAAGCCAACATGAACCCATTCTTCCACAAGCTGCTTTGGTTGGTTTCTTTTCTGCACAGCAATAAGAAGTTTAACTATAAGAGTTTTGGTAACAGGAGTGGAGTCAGTCATTGCTGCTAGAACCCTAATTCTGTGGTTTTGGCATTTTGGAGTTGATTTGCAGGAGGAATATGGAAGGGATTTGAAACACCAGCCTAGGAGATGCCTTGCAGTACTGTAAGTACAGCTTGATGGACTATTCTGGTCAGAGTTGAAAGACCTGAATGCAGTAAGAACTATGGACTATGAATCATGTTCACGAGGGGGAGAAAGAATTTTGTCAGGACTGGTCTGAAGGCAGTTTATGTGAGAGGCTTGCTGCATTCTGCCTGCCTGTGTCTCAAATACTCGTCCAGGGTTGCTTTGCATAAAAATGGACTGGTGTGAGCAGGCAGAGATAGAGCAGAAATAAATGAAATCTTTGGGCCTAAAGTGCTGTCCATTTAGCTGCAATGGTTTGCGAGATTCCAACCATTAAGATTGGGTCAGGTAATCTGCATTGGGACAGCAGAAAGAATGCAGACTCTTTTGAAGTAGAAGGTCTGAATGCTGAAGTTTTATTAAAATGAATTCATACCAGATGAGAGTGTTTTCTAATGGCAATGACTGGCATCCTTATAAGAAGACCCTTGTGAAGCCAGGGGTGGTGACACACACCATTAAGGATAGGCATGAATTTCAGGTCAGCCTGAGGCTACAGGTCAGCCTGGACCAGAAGGAACTCTGACCTTGTATTTTTTAAGGGGAAGAAGCAGGAGGAGGAGGCCCTGTGAAGATGGAGAGAAGATGAGCATGCGAGGGTTGGGGAGACATCGGGGTGAGGCTGTGACAAGTCAAAGAGTGCCAAGAGCTGAGTAAGGCAAGGAAAGTCTTCTTTGGAGCCTTCCAAGGAAACCAGTACTTTTAGTTGGGACTTACAGCTTCTAGAACATGGAGAAAATAAATGCTTGTTTTGACCCACCAGCACATTATGGTTATTTGTTTTTCATATCTAAGAGATTAATTTAGTCTCATGGCATAGATTTGACATTGGCTCGTACAAATATCTCCAGGTGGAATGACACATCACAACGTGTTCTTGTAAACGTCACATCTCTTTCATATGCCCAGGTACCTCTAATGTCTATCACAACCTTGGAACATATTTGGTGCTTAATAAAAGTTGCAGAATAAATTGGTTCATAGCCAGGCATGATAAATACATGTCTGTAATCCCAGCATGGGAGGTATAGGTAGGAAAATTAGAAGTTCAAGGCCAGCCTTGGCTACATAGCAAGTCTAAGGCTAGCCTGAAATACATGAGATCTATCTGAAAATAATAATAAAAACAAAAATGAAAACCAATCAAACAAAAACGGAAAAATACTTTGAAAAGGAATAAAAATATTCATAGCCTTATGCTTCTGAATTTTGAAAATGAGTAGATTTCTGTGTCGTTTAAGTGTGAGGCTGGCTAATAAAAATATATTTTATTTCGACTAAATTCCCTGGCTTTTCTTCAATATAAGTATTGAAACCACCTCTCCATGCTCAATCTCCCTAAAAATAATAACTAAGGAGAAAGGTAATTGTAATGGCAGTAGACCCTCAAACAGAAATCTGAACCTTTCATCTGCATACAGGTACTGGACCTTTCAGAATCCTGTTAAATCATTTCTCAGAGTTGTCAGCAAAGCTGACATAATCCAGCCACAAGATATGCATGAGGGCAATTTTGACCAGCTGTGTGTCTTTGACTGCATCTCCAAAAACTAAGCTCACAGAAACCTTTCTAGAACATAAAAGTTCATCTGGCATCTGGCTGAAGGTTAGTGTTAGCATTCTGGAAGAATTTCAATAGAAATGGAAAGCACAGGGAAGTGAGGAAGGTCATTTCAGAGCCATTCTTGGAGGGTAATGCCTGCATTCCAGAGGGATTTCAGAGCTGGGCTGGAGGGCAGCAGAATTATTGCTGAAGTATTCCTTGTGGAGAGCTTTAACCTCGAGGCCGAAGTATATTCAAAACAATTCTGCTATGATGGTAAAATATATATATATATATATATATATATATATAATCTCCATGCTGTGTACTCACTGAAGAGCTTCTGGCCCCCTTGAGCCAAGGGCTGAAAAAAACCTGAGGGGGTAAAGTGGTAAAATGCTACTACAGACATTTTCCTCTAAATACTGGTTGGGGAAGCCCCACACTCCCAAAAGGTTACAGGCATTATATGCTTTACAGGGTGTGTGCCGACATGAATAATGCATAGAATAATGCTTCTAACTCTATTCAGGTAAGATTATATGGCAAAGGAAAATAAAATGCCAAATAAAATATTCTCTTCTATAGGGTTCTTCTGCAGAGCCCTTAAATTAAGCCTCCATGTCCATCCTGTGGAGAACAGCATTCTCTCAGGCACAGGGGAGATATAGCAAGTGTATCTCAAACTAAACATAGTGTTGTAGTCAGCTTTCTAGTTGCTGTGCAGAAAGAACACAAGCAAAAGTGGCTTGTGGAGGAATGGGTTTATTAGACTTATGGACTCGAGGGGAGACTCCATCCTGGCAGGGAAAACAATGGCATGAGCAGAGGGTTGGACATCACCTCTGCCACAGCACTGCAAACAGCGGCAGGAAGGTGTGCCAAATACTGGCAAGGGGAAGCTGATTTATAACCCCATAAACCCACCCCCAACAACACAGCTCTAGTGAGGTTGTAAAACCCAAACTGCCATCAGCTGAGGATGGATCAATCAGAACACATTCATTTGTTTGTGGGGGACACCTGGGTCAATCACATAGTCTACAAATCGTTATCTAAAGCTTCCCTGTTAGGTCTACATGAATTCCAAAGCTCCATCTACCTTGTATTACCACAATGAAGTACCTACCCTTCTAGCTTTAGGACAAGAAAGGAATTTTAGCTCACAATATTGGAGGGTCAAGCTTGAGATTTGGTGACCTCATTGGTTTCCGTCTCTGGTTAGGGTGGCAAGACATTCATGATGGAGGGAAAGATCACATGTCAATCCCAAAATGGGGGAAGAGAGAGAAGGATTCCACAGTCCCCTTTAAACAGTTCCCCAAGGATCAGAGGGTCTCTCAATAGGTTTTATCTCCTAAGGGATGCCAGGCACTTCACCATAGGGCTGCCCTCCACCCCCTCACCCCCCACCAAGCCTTTAATCACAGTGGACACCTGGGGATTACTCAGACCACATCTCCAGCACACCAAAGTTCTTGACCTAGGGAAGTGTAGTACTAAAGGGCACATCCAGAAAGAACAAATAAATTGATTTTTGAAAAGTCCAGCATTAAGAGTTTATACAAGATAAACGGGAAGTCAGCTTCTCCTACCTCTGCTGCTTCTGTCCGTGTGCTTCTCCCTCCTGCACAGCTACTCCTGCCATGACCTCAGAGGTCCCCTGAATGCCCACCACTGACCCTCTGCCAGTGCTGATCTCTTGCCTCTTCTACCAGCTCTCTGCCTCGGCCAGTGACTTGGTTTCTGAGGCTTTGTTTGGGAAAGCACCCAGAACCACCCACACTCTTCAGTTGGCATGTTTTGACCCCACTTTTAGGTCTTAGTTTCAATCTTTCCTTCATAAAGAAACTTCCATGACCCCGTTCATAAAACACATTTTCTGCTTATGCTCTGTCTCAACTTCTGTTTACTGTTTTCTTCCAAGTGATTGCTCACACTTTCTTTTACATATTTGTGTACTTTCACACCAGATTGACAGGTTCTATGTCTGTCTGTTTCGCCATCATCTACCCAGAACCCTGCACAGTTAAGTACATAATAGTAACATCAGCTCTTGACCAAGCACAGTAATTGCTCAGTTAACTGCATTGGCTGAGTGACTTGAACATCAAGTGAGTAATGCTGAGTTTAGCTTAACATGTAGAAATTGACTTGGAAACTTGGTTACCAACTTTCGTTTTCACCAATTCAATGCATAAGATGGAAGGTGGTAGGCAAAAGACAAAGTGAATTTTAAAAATCAGAATAATGTCATTTCTGTCTACTTCAGTGAATGTTAGGAACTGTGTGTTGTGAGACTTAAGAATCTGGTAAATGACTCTAATGGGATTTCTGGTCCTTTCTTTTCCTTCTTCTCACCACCTTATCTTAGGAAAACAAATGATATATGACTAAGTCAAGTTCAGAGATAATGATAGCCCTTAAGGTATCACCAAAACTGATGTCAATGGGACTAGGAAGATGGCCCAGCTGTTAAAGGCACTTGCTTGCAAAGCCTGCTACCTGGATTGTATTTCCCAGCACCCATGAGGCCTGATGCACAAAGTGGTGCTTTTGTCTGCTGGAGTTTGAAGGAACAGCAAGAGGCCCTGGTGTGCCCATTCTCTCTCTCTCTCTCTCTCTCTCTCTCTCTCTCTCTCTCTCTCTCTCTCTCTCCTCAAAATAAAAATATTTTTAATGATGAAATTAAGCCACTGTTGGGTCTAGTACTTCTTTGTTTCTTAGTATGAGTCTAAAATTTCAATATTAAAAACCTAGGAATAAGATGGAAGAGATGGAGACACTGGCATAAGGACCAAAATCATCGGGGTTTCTCAGCCCTTGTGATCCCGCCTCTAGGCTGGGGAATCAGTCCTCACATGCTGTATCTGAAGAGCAAAAGCAAGGGAATTTAAGGCAAACTAAGATGTGAGAGTCTGATGGGATGCAACCTCTTCAACCTTAGGATGATGGTATGGTTTAATGGTCATTTTCAAGTTTGGGCTTAGGGCTCTGAGTCCTTGAAAAATTATACCTTAAACAACCATCCTAACATGACATTTGTATCCACTTGCTGGGAATGTAGGTTTTTAAAAATACAATGGATGATGTAGAAAAATTATCAAGGGTAGGATCCTGGTCCTTTCTTAACTCCATGGATCTTTGATGTAACTATTGCACTAAAGCAATTCATCAGTGGGAACAAAGCTGACATTATACATGCTGAGGTAGAGCTCTGCCACGAAGGCATACACGGTCACCTTCCACAGTTAAGGTCACCAGAAGGAGCTACAACTACTCAGAAGGTGCCAGACATATACCATGTTTTTCAGTTTAAAATTTTTTCCTAAAAATGGAAAATCTAGAAAAGTCAGGGTAGAAGTTAACAATTGGACTCCTCACCTGTGGTCTTTCATGGAAAACGCTTTGCTGCATTTCAGATTTAATCATTATTCTAGGACTGGGAAGAGGTGACCTCCCAAAAGGGAGGACCTCCCAAAAGAACCTGGGCTCTAGGTTTCCTTTCTGGGAGCATGATGGGAGCTAACACCTAACTGCACACAACGTCCCCATTCAGAAGTGAGTTCTGACATTTACCTTCTAGGTGAAGTGTGAGCAGGGTCATGGGCATTTGACTATCATCCTTCAGCTAACAGGGAAATATGCAGCATCCACTGTCTTCAGCTCTGTGCCATTGGGGTGGAATTTTATAAAATATCCTAAAGTTTGAAGGAGCATTTTCCTCTCAAGTAATTTAAAACTGCCTGTAGCTTCACAGCAGTGTGAGCTAATAAAAATGTATAGCACCCACTCTCCTTACCATGCACAGAAATCAACCCAAAATGGATCACAGACCTCAACATAAGACCTGAAACTCTGAAAATCTGGAAGAAAAAAACTGGAGGAACTATCCATGAGATAGGAGTAGGGAAAAACTTCCTGAACAAACCTACAGTAGCCCAGGAAGTGCAACAATCACTTAACCGATGGGATCTCATCAAGCTAAAAAATAAAAGCTTCTGTAGAGAAAAGCATACCATACTCAAAGCCAATAGACCACCATCAGAATGGGAGATAATCTTTACCAGCTGTAACAGTAACAGAGGTCTAATATCTAGAACTTACAAAGAACTCAAAAAATTAAATAATAAAAATCAAACAGCCCTCTCACAAAATGGACACTGAACTCAACAGAGAATTCACAGAGGGGGAAACACAAATGGCCAATTCTCATTTAAGAAAATGTTCATCATTCTTAATCATCAGTGAAATGCAAATAAAAACAACAATGAGATTCCACCTCACTCCAGTCAAAATGGCAATCATTAAAAAATCCACCAATAGATGTTAGCAAGGATTCAGGGAAAAAGAACCCTCAGTCACTGTTGATAGGATTGTAAACTTGTACAACCACTATGGAAAGCAGTGTGGAGGGCCTTGAAAAGGATGCATATAGAGCTACCACCAGACCCAGCTGCACTAAACAGTAGCAAAACACATTGGTACAGTGCTATTTAAAATACCATAAAATATTCTAAAATTTAAATTACCATTACCCATCAGTTATCCGAGAGAGCCAATAGGGCACTACAAACTTATTAATTATCTATTAATCAATAATTACCCATTAATTATATTAATCAATTACCTATCTAGATATGTATTCAAAAGGATTTGGTAGGTATGTTAATATACCCACATACATAGTACTACTAGTCACAATAGCCAACAAGTAGAAACAATTTATTCACAGGTAGATGGATGGATAAGCAACATGGGATATACAATGGAATACTATTCATCCTTAAATGAAAATTTTGACAATGCTATAACAGAGATGTACCTCAGGAGCATTTTGATCTTTTAAATAACCCATTTGCACGAAGACAAACAATGACAGAGTTCAGTGTAGGAGACATCTAGAACAGTCAAGTTCATGGAAATAGGAGAGTGGTGGATACCAGAGGCTGGGAGAATGTGAAGAGAAAGGCCTGTTCAACAGGCATAGAGCTTGAGGATTTGTTTTTGAAATTTGTGCAAATGTGTGTGTGCGTGTGTGCATACAACAGCTGTTTGTATGTGAGGGTAAGAGTGGTGTGCATGTTTCCAGCACACATGTGAAGGTCCTCACCCTTCTGCCTCATTTGAAGCAGGGTTTCTGGTTTCTCTCTCTCTCTCTCTCTCTCTCTCTCTCTCTCTCTCTCTCTCTCTCTCTCTCTCTCTCTCTCTCTCTCCTTGCTGTGTTCAGTCTCCACCTCCCAATCTTGCTGTCAGTGTTGTGCTGGGACTACAAATCCCGCCATGGCTCCCAGCTTTTTACACGGGGTCTGGAGCTTGAACTCAGGTTTGATCCCCATAGCAATCTCTCCAGCATATCCTTCAATTGTGAGAGATGAAAAGGTTCTTCATTTGCATAATGATGTGAATATAGTTAATTCCACTGACTTAGGTGCACATTTAAGAATGGTAAATCTTATGCTGTGTATATTTTGGCAATATGGAAAACTTTTTAAAATGTCAAGACAAAAAATTGGCTTATGATGATTGGCTTTTAAATTTTTTCCTGGCTTGAGCCCTCCACACATCAAGCCTCCTCCGTGCACTAGCTCTTACATGGCGTGGTTTTACTGACGATGGCTGCAGCCATCTCCACAAACATGTAAGATTTCTACACTGGAAAATTCCCCGTCAAGACCAGCAACAATCTTCTCTAAGCTCCCATTTTGATCAGTTTTCTCTAGCACAGGTTGGAGGGCAATCCTCCAGGGTTACTGTTGGTGTCTTCCCCAGACGGCCTGGAAGAAAGAAATGAGATGGATCAGCATTTTAAAACATTGAATGTCCTTCAAGGACAGCACCTTGTACACAGAGGCCATCATGGGAAAGGTGGCTACATTAATCATCTCTCTTGCTGAAAACGAAGGAGAAGAAATAAATAAACAGCCCATCACCAGGATCAGGTATCAAAGGTTTGTTTTAGGTCATACCCCCATTAAAAAGAATTTCAATGTTGTCAGGAGCAATGTCCTGAATCCTCTGGACTCTTCTTATGAGTAATTTATGCAAGGAGGAGGCTTCCTGCCTATGAACGCCTTCATGAGCGCTCCCATCCGTCTCTGCTCTCCATCCATGACAATCCCAAGGCAGCAGAGAGGAGCGCTGTGTGGTTCCTGTGTGTTAAGTACCTTTGCTGTAAGTAAATACTAATAACGTCCATGCAACTGGAAAGAAAGTCAACAACTTGGGAAATTCTATCATATTCTGTAATGTTTGTGTGTTATTATGTGGGGTTATTATTTGATTGTTATTACTTAAATCCTTTAAAATCAATCAACTTGTATATAGAAATATTAGGAAAGCTTTATGAGCAAATATGATGGAAAGAGAAAAGTACCCTCACCCTGCCTAGAGAATCGTTGCTTGCACCTTGACGTCTCTTACAAAGTTCTTTCTGCATGTATAGTAACACACAGAAAAGCATACACGAATAGATGAATAAAATATTCTTGAAAATGTCATGTAAAATCATGCCATGGACCAGAGGGTCCCAAAAAATGACATTGATTTCCAGGGACCCCCAGAAACTCTATGAAGGGACTTTCCAAGCTCAGTAAGTATCCCTACATGCATAACCTAGTGATAAAGAGTTGACAGCACCGTCTTCACAAGGCAGGGGAGAAGATGTTTTTAATTTCATTGGATGGATCATAGGAAAAGAGAAGGAATAAAAGAATACTCCCCCTCCCCCCAAGAAATTAGCTTGGGAAGAGAAACATTATCAGTTGAAATCAATTATTCTTTAGAGAGAAATGAGCTTAAGGATTTATGAAGAGAATAACATTTATAGCTGTTGGATTTGAGAGTAGTTTTGAGTTTTTTTTAATTCTTTAAATAGGCCATCATTTTTTAGTGGTGTGTTTTTAAAGTGGCAGCTCAACTCCCACCCGGCTCTACCCCCAAGCTCCATCCAGTGGCAAAGAGCATTAAATAAAACCTGAATAAATAAACAAAATCCTGGACCTTCATTCTGTGTGGAAAACAAAACAAGACCAACTGACTTTCATCTCTGCTAGTAAGACGCCCAAAGAAGGAAACACTTCTCACACTGTTCATGTCTCCATCAGAAGATTCCCATGGGCAGGAATGCCAGGACTATTAGTGTGTCAAAGAAAGTGGAGGGCTTTTCTCCTTTCTTGAAAATAGAACGATTTAAAGCCCAAGGAAAAATGGATCAGCTCCTGAGCATTTTCTGATTCATGACAATCTCTAACCCTGCAAGAGTTTATTTCTACTTCAAAAATATTTATTAAATTTAAAAGCTGAACATATTTCATAATCGTTTGCCTTCCCTAATAGCATATATTCACATGCACATGAAATAATCACTTGTCTCAATACAGTTCTTCCTAAACTATGGTGAGTCTGTGTGCCATTTAAATATATTCTCCTCTCTCTCTCTCTCTCTCTCTCTCTCTCTCTCTCTCTCTCTCTCTCTCTCTCACACACACACACACACACACACACGCACGCAAGCACACACACTCTTTCTCTCTCATGTGTGTTAAAGGGAAATTTTGACCATGTTAAATAACTGGTCCCAAATTTTCCTTTCTGTCTCAGGGTAAAAGATTTAAAAGTGCTCTTCAGGTACTAGACAAAGTCAGCACTTAACTCTGATCTTCCATTAGAACAAACAAAAAAAGAAAAAGTAATAAGTCAAATGAGCCCTGAAAGAATATGAAATTTCTTCCTGGAGGCATTTTGGGAAGAGGAGAGAGGCCAAGTGGAATATCATGCCCCTCCCTTGAGTTGAAGAGATGGGAAGGGTGAGCTAGCTAGAATCTGTGGGGTGGGTATGAGCAGAGAGACGGGTTGCAAAAATGCAAATAAATGTCCTCTGCCATGTGGTGCTGGGCATAAGCGTCACATGTGCAAGGTGAGACCCATGAACTAGGTGTGGTGGCTCGTCTCCACTGCCAATTTCACTGGATTTAGGGTCACCTGGGAGATGGGTCTGCATACTTCTGGGTGTGTCTGTGAGGGCATTTCCAGAAAGGATTAGTAGTGCCAGAAAGACCCACTCTGAAAGTGAGCAGCACAAGTCTTTGGACCGTAAAAAAAAAAAAAAAGAATAAAGGGGAAAGCTAGGGAAGCACTAACATCCTCTCTGCTGGCCATGAGAGCTGCTATGTTCTGACACATTCTGGGTCTCCAGGAACTGCTCCCTCTGAAACCTTGAGACAATCCCTTTGAGGAGGTCCTCAGTGCAACAGGGGCAGGGCGGAGGGAAATGGGGGGAACCAACACAAGACTTGTACATACAGTTTCTACTTAGTAGTCATTTAAAAAATAAACCCTTCCTCCCTTACGCTGTTTTCTGTCAGGTATTGGGTCACAGTGATGAGAAAATGAGCAAAGCATAGGCTGAGAGTTTGTTAACAGAGTGTTGTGCTGTAAACAATCCCTAGAAGTCCTAGTGGCCTGAGAGATGGTTAAGTCAGAATGAAGAGCTCTTAGCAAATATCTGGAGTATTCTCTACACATGCCAGAAGTACCCCAATGTCCATGTAAAGCCAGATACAAAAGCTCCTAGGTGAGAGGGGAAGAGTCTCAGTTCTGAGATTAGAAAGTCAATCCTCTTGCTGGGTTTCCAAGAAAAGTCTCGTAATATGCCTGACCATCAGGTCAATTTTGGCCTTTTACTGGCCCCTTTAGAATATTGAATAAATAATTAGAATAATAATATATATAATAAATGTAAATAAATAGTAAATAATCAGAATAAATGAAAAATAACTCTTTTCATTTTTTTCTTTATCCTTACCTATGCTTCATTATGTTGGCTCTACCATAAAGCCAATGCCATGGATAGGCCCGAGTCATGTTTAAAACCAAATATATGTGGGAAAACACAGGGAGTGAACTTGTTTGAGTAAATGCATCTAGGGGGTCACATAAGCACAACGAGAGAAGCATTGTGTAATGGTGGCAGTAGTCGACCCGGATCCAGTCTACTGGATTCAAACTCCTCTTCCACCTTCTCTAACAGTTTGTCCTTGGGGATCCACTTGTCTTTCCTCTCACCTGCCAAGCAGAGCAACAGTAGTTATCTATCACATAGGGTTGATGAAGACTTGAATCAGATACAGATAAAATCAACATGTTTGACATGTACGTAGTCAATGGTGAGAGAGTTGAATTTACGGGAATCACTTGCTAATGATAATACTGTATTAATTCTCTTTTCTGAATGCATGCAGGTTTGAATTTATCTTGCAAGTGCCTAGAGACAAAATATCATGGACCCTAGTATTACTATAAATATTTTAACCTGAGATATTGATATGATTGTGAAGAAAAGTTCTTCTAGCTTCAACTCCCTACAAGACTCCAGACCAGAGTAAGCAACCATCATCTGCAGGAAGACACTCCTTGGTCACACTATAGTGGCCAGCCTGGTTCTAATCATTCAGCTGAACAAACAAAACTTAGGACTCAGTTATTTTCCCAGAAACTAGATAAACAGCAACTTCCTTTTTAGTGTCTCTTTTTAAATAAGAAGATCCCCATCCCTCCTAATAATCACTTCACTTTGCATTTCTATTTTAAAAGCTGCTTTTCCTAGACCTTGGCTATTTTAGGCTAGCGGAAAAGTCATAGGCAAATAGGTTACATAAAGGTAAGACATGGGTGTAAATAATATGCTGCTGCCAATATATACATCTATAAAACATAAATTAACCCACTAGACAATGGCACATTATCAAGCTTAAGTGGTTGTATGGACAGAAGCCCACCTCCTCAGTAAGTAAGTATCCTGGGTCCTGATACAGCTTAGCAACACCATCCAGAACGTAGTTACCTCTGGAAATGGGATATTTTTACATGCACTCTTCAAAAAGATACAGATTTCGTGATATCTTGTTTCCTGGACGCATCTGATCCATCCTTGTCTTCACTGTGCTCTGGACTGTATCTCCTGACAGTTTTCATCCCCTAGCAATGAAATGGTCATAAGAAACTAGTGAAATAACCTTACATATGATATCTCTGAATTCTCCACTTGGTTCACTTCTTAACAAATACTCCATTCAATTCATATCAGTGGAGAAATAGAGATTTACATATCACTAAATCCAGCTGGGGAGCAATCTACAGATAATCTGTAGGTTGTTAAACTACACATTTTGGTAGGCCATTTACCTCCTAGAACCACTGGGGAGAAAGAAATCACATCGTACAGATCACCTTCCTCCTCTGCTGAGTCATTTGTGACTGAATTTATTATTTATAAGCTACCAAAACATGCATCTATTTTTAGATGTAAATTTACTGTTTCGTGTACTGTATAAATTGTTTCAAGGTATGAAGTCACGTCTGTTTTATCAGAAAGGATTTGGGGCAAGCGGGCACCATAAATATATCTAGTTAGCATGTTTTAAAAAAATAAACTGTTGAGGCAACATTCTGTGACAGGCCCTGGCTTTGGCCACTCTGGGAATAAGATTCTTGAGCACAAATGGAGGTTAAGTTCATGTAGGTCAAATATTTTGCAAATATTTTCCAGATAATTTTAGAATAGGCTGTAGTAAGTGCCTCAAAATGGTTGCAAGTTGAAAATAACAGAAATCATATTGAAATAACTTATATACAATTCATTACACAACTTAAATCTAAAAATAGACACAAGTTAAAGCAGATTATAAATAACATCTTCAGTCACAGATGACTCCCAATCTTGTGTAACTGTTTCTTTCCTGAAATCTTAAATTCTCTTAACTCTGAAATTTCCACATACTGTTGCTTACTTACCTCTTAGCTTACTATTTTATATATTATCCATGGACATATTGGCAT
>PVHP010009552.1:0-50192 GCA_004024765.1 Zapus hudsonius
TACAAACACAATCTCCATTGGAAAGTGAGATCAGTACAGGTTAACAAATACACACAATTCTGGATTACCTAGATTCTATTTTTAGTAGCCTCCCCATAAATCGCTACCATAATGCATCTTTTCTTGTGAGCCCAAGAGTACGGGATCCGGTGCCTATCGCCCTGAATCCCCAATTCCAGTCAAGGGCTCCCCCTCACTAAGTGGAATATTTGGCCGAATTTAAAAGCTATTGATTGTCTCCCCCAGGCCCAGGTTTCTCCATTGCACTAGTGCTCCTTTCTTGGTTCACTGTTCTCTCCCAGTAGGAGGTGTGGTCAGCCTACTTATGGCCGCAGACTGTGTTTCATGCCGGTGCTCTCTGTTTACTTCAGGTGTCATTGATCAGCTTCCCCTGGCAGCCTGTGCAGTGTCTTCCAGCACTGTACTAACTGGCATCTTGGGGCTGGTTACCATTCCCGACCTGAAAGGTCTCTCAATGCTGATCAATAGCATTCTGTGGTTTCTTCAGCAACAGGGTTTTGCCTCAGGCCTAGGGAGGGCATTCAAGAGCTTTGACAGAATTCTGTCTAGTTTTTGGAACCTCATGGGTCACTTTGGTCAACAGCTCAGTGAGGGAAGGAACTGGTGGCTGGGACCAGGGGTTGTCAGACTGATCAATTATTCACAGGCTTAGACTCTCTCCCCTACCACTCATGGCCCCTAGTGCCAGTCAACGCCCACGACTTGCATAATAGGTTACAGTATGCTTGTGAGGATTTTATGTTTTTGAAGCTAATTTGGTTTTAGCCTTATGCTTGATCCATTCCCCTCCCCCCATCCCTTACCCCTCATTCATAACCTCACTTCTTTCTACTAGTCTGCATAGAGAAAATGGTTATCCTGTTTAAGGACCACATATGAGGCAGAATATGCAGCGTTCGATTCTCTGTTCTTTTGAATGTTCGCTTAGTAAGATATGCTCGAAGTCAGACCATTTTTTCCTAAATTTCGATATATCATTTTTCCTTTCAGCTGAGTAAAATTCCATTGTGTTAATATACCACAGTTTTGCTATCCATTCCTCCATGGATGGGCATTTGGGTTGATTCCAATTCTTGGCTATTATGAATCGAGCTACTATAAATATAGTTGTACAAATGTTTCTGTGATGAGATGTGACATCTTGTGGATAGATGCCTAGTAGAGGGATAGCTGGGTCCATTGGTAGTTCTATGTCCCTTCTGTTCAAGAGTCTCCACACTGCTTTCCATAGTGGTTGAACAAGTTTGCAATCCCACCAGCAGTGAATGAAGGTTCCTTTTTCCCTGCATCCTCGCCAGCAATGATTGTTGTTGGTTTTCTTTATGATTGTCATTCTGACTCAGGAAAGGTGTTATCTCATTGTTGTTTTGATTTGCATTTCCCTGATGCTTAAGGATACTGAGCACTTTCTCAGATGAGAAAGGGCCATTTGTGTTTCCTCCTCTGTGAATTCTCTGTTGAGATCAGTGCCCCATTTTTGTGAGGTGGCAGTTTGGGTTTTTGTTATTAATTTTTTTGAGTTCTCTGTAGGTTCTAAAAATTAGGCCTCTGTCTGAGTTGTAGCTGGCGAAAATCATCTCCCAGTTTGAAGGGGGTCTATTGACTCTGAGAACAGTGTTTTTGTCTGTACAGAAGCTTTTGAGTCTGATCAGGTCCCATTGGTTAAGTGACTGTTGCACTTCCTGGGATATTGGAGATTTGCTCAGAAAGTTATTCCCTAATCCTATCTCATGTAGGGTTCCTCCTATTTTATCTTCCAGGGTGTTTAGGGTTACATGGTTAATATTGAAGTCTCTTATCCATTTGGAGTTGATTTTAGTACATGGTGAAAGGAATGGATCTATTTTCATTTTTTTACATGTGTTTATCCAATTTGTCCAGCACTATTTATTGAAGATGCTATCTTTAGCCCAGCATACATTGTGGGCACCTTTGTCACAGACCAAGTAGCTGAAGTAACTTGCTTTAAAGGCTGGGTCTTCAATTCTATTCCACTGGACAGACTGTCTGTTTTTCTGCCAATATCATGCTGTTTTAGTTACTATGGCTTTGTAGTATGTTTTAAAGTCAGGTATGGTGATACCGCCTGCGTAATTTTTTCTGCTCAGAATAGTTTTAGCTATTAGAGGTCTCTTACCCTTCCAAATAAATTTGGAGATTATTTTTTTCAATGTCTGTGAAGAAGGAGGTTGGGATTTTTATTGGCATTGCGTTGAATCTGTAGATTGCTTTTGGCAGGATTGCCATTTTTACTACATTGATTCTCCCTAACCATGAACTTGGAATGTCTTTCCATCTCGACACATCCTATTTCCCTTTTGAGTGTTTCAATATTTTCCTTATATAAGTCTTTCACTACCTTGGTTAGTGATATTCCCAGGTATTTTATTTTATTTGAGGATATAGAGAACGGGACAGTTTCTCTGATGTCTTTTTCCGAATGTTTCTCTTCTGTATAAGAAAGGCTACTGATTTTTGTGTGTTAATTTTGTATCCTGCCACTCTGCTGAAGGCATTGATCACCTTCAGGAGATTACTAATACTGTTCTTTGGATCTGATATATATAAGATCATGTCATCTGCTAAGAGGGATAGTTTGACTTCTTCCTCTCTGATTTGTATCCCTTTTATGCTGTTCTCTTGTCATATTGCTTGGGTTAGAACTTCAAGCACTATGTTAAATAGCAGTGGTGAGAGTGGACATCCCTGTCTTGTTCCTGAGTTGAGGGGGAACTCCTTGAGTCGTTCCCCATTAAGGACGATTTGTGCTTTAAGAGATCTGTATATTGACTTTATCATGTTGAGGTATAGGCCATCTATGCCTATTGTTTCCAGGGTTTTGAACATGAAGTGGTGTTGAATTTTGTCAAAAGTCTTCTCAGCATCAATTGAGATGACCATGTGGTTTTTGCTGTTGAGTTTGTTAATGTGGTGAATTATATTTATCGATTTGCATATGTTGAACCATCCCTGCATCCCTGGGATGAAGCTGACTTGGTCAGGGTGAATTATAGACTTGATATGGGTTTGTATTCGGTTTGCTAGGACTTTGTTTAGGATTTTTGCATCCAAGTTCATCAGAGATATGGGTCTGTAGTTTTCTTTCTTTGTTAAATCCTTGCCTGGTTTGGGAATTAGGGTGATGGTAGCTTCATAGAAGGAGTTTGGGAGCCTACCCTCTTTTTCTATGTCCCTGACAAGCTTCAGAAAGAGAGGTTTCAATTCTATGATGAAAGTTTGGTAGAATTCGGCTGAGAAACCATCTGGACCTGGGCTTTTCTGTTTGGGGACGTTCTTGATTACCGATTCAATCTCTGTGATTTTTATCGGATTGTTTAGGATCTTTACCTGCTCTGGTCTGAGCTTTGGTAGTTGGTAGGTGTCCAGGAATTTATCCATTTCTTCCAGGTTCTCTAATTTTGCGGAGTATAGGTTTTGGAAGTATGACCTGATGATCCTTCCAATCTCTTCGGGATCTGTTGTAATCTCGCCCTTGTCATTTTTTATTTTGTTAATTTGGGCCTTCTCTGTTTTTCGTTTGATTAAATTGGCAAGGGGTTTGTCAATTTTACTGACTTTTTCAAAGAACCAACTCTTTGATTTGTCTATTTTTTAATTGTTTTCTTTGTTTCCAAGTCATTAATCTCAGCTTTGATCTTTATTATTTCCTTGTGTCTCGAGCTCCTAGGGTTGGATTTTTCCCTCTGTTCTAATGACCTTAGGTGGGAGGATAGGTGATTCATTTGAGACCTCTCTGTCTTCATTATAAAGGCATTTAGTGCAATGAATTTCCCCCTGAGGACTGCCTTCATTGTGTCCCATAAGTTCTGTAAGGTTGTGTCCTCATTATCATTTGTTTCTAGGAAATTCCAGATTTCCTGTCTGATTTCTTGTTTGACCCATTTATTGTTCAGGAATGAGTTCGTTCAGTCGCTAATATCTGTTGAAATTTTTGGATCCTCTTCCATTGTTAATTTCTAGCTTTAATGCGTTGTGGTCTGATATGATGCAATGGATTACATTGATCTTTCTGAATTTGTTGAGGAAATGATTTATGGCCCAGTATGTGGTCAATTTTAGAAAAGGTTCCATGTGGTGCTGAGAAGAATGTGTAATCTGTGTCCTTGGGATGGAATGTTCTGTAAATGTCTGTTATCCCTAGTTTGTCTATGGTGCTATTTAGCAACTTTATTTCCCTGGTTGTCTTTTGTTTGGATGATCTGTCTAGTGATGACAGTGGAGTGTTAAAGTCTCCCACTATGATGGTGTTGGCATCTATAGCTGCTTTGCTTTTGAGTAACTTATGCTTAATGAACTGAGGGGCCCTTGCATTTGGTGCATACATATAGTGATGTCTTCCTGTTGTATCGTTCCCTTGACAAGTAGGAAGTGGCCATCATCATCCTTTTTTTATTGCTTTTGGTTTAAAGTCTATTTTGTCAGATATTAGAGTAGCTACACCCGCTTTTTTGTTATTCCCACATGACTGGAAAATTGTTTTCTACCCTTTTACTCTCAGTAGGTTGCTGTCTTTAGCGATAAGGTGTGCTTCTTGAAGGCAACAGATGGAAAGGTCCATTTTCCTGATCCAACCTGAGATCTTTTGTCTTTTTATAGGAGAGTTGAGTCCATTTACATTCAAAGTTATAACTGCGAGGTTTGCTTTAAACCCTGCCAAGTTGGAGAGAATATGGAGGTTGGTATCTAAGCTGTTGCTATTATCTCTTTGGTGTTACCTTGCTTGTTCTCTGTTCCTTTGCTGTGGTCGGATGTTTGTCTCATCTACATGGGATATTTCATGAAGTATCTTCTGAAGGTTTGGCTTTGTGTTCAAGTAATTGTAGAGCTGGTTAATTTCATGGAATACTTTCATTTCTCCATCTATTATGATGGATAACTTTGCTTGGTACAGTAGTCTAGGTTGAAATCTGTACTTCTTTAGGCCTAGGATCGCTGTGTTCTAAGCTCTCCTGGCTTTTAAAGTTTCTCTGGAGAAGTCTGAGGTGATTCTGATGGGTTTTCCTTTATAAGTGAGTTTCCTTTCTCTCGTTGCTCTAAGGACTTTCTCTTTATCCTCAATGTTTGGCATTGTAACTACGATATGTCTTGGGATGTTCCTCCTTTTTGTCCAATTTGTTTGGGGTCCTCCGTATCTCTTTTACAAGTACAGGGCTATCTCTTACCAAGTATGGAAAGTTTTCTTGAATAATTCTGTTGAAAATATTTTCTATGCCCCCAGCTTGGTTTTTTTCTCCTTCTGGGATCCCTATGATCTTGAGATTAGGTCTTTTTATGGTATCCCACATTTCCCTTGAGTCTTGTTCACTTGCTCTTTTGAATTTTGTCAAGTTTCTGATTTCTCTTGAATTCTCCTCTGTTTTGTCTTCCATGTCTGAGGTTCTGTTTTCCCAGTGGTTAATCCTGTTATTAAGAGATTCTAGGGGCATTCTTATTATTTCAATATGGTTTTTGTTTCCTGCAACTTCTTTTTGGGTTGCTTCTATTATCCTGTTGAGATGTGTTTTCATTTCAAGGTTTGATTTAATTACTGCTTCTTTACAGTCATTCTTATATTTGTAGATATCTTTGGTTAATTTGGAAAGCTGATTTTTGATATCCTCCCTCAGTTTGCAGGTTTGTCTTTATTTCTGATTTGTCTCTTCTTCTGGGTCCGTGGGTTAGTTAGGGAGTTGCAGCATGCATCAACTCCCTGTTCACCCATGGGGCTGGGTGAGCAGAGGCTTGGAATAGCTGTGAGTCGACGAAAACGTGGCAGTGGGCAGTTCTCATTTTATTGTATAGAAAGCAGTTGTTTATATAGAGAAACGTCAAAGGTAGAAGCATAGGAAACAAGATCTGTAAGCATCTCATGAGTTTGATTGATAGGGGCCAGTATCCTTTGGATACCTAATTTGCACGGATAAATTGAGGGGGTTACGTGACTCTATACATGGATATGTATAGAATTGTGATTTCAGCAGAGGAAATGTAACCTTATTGTTTAGGTTTGTTATTGCAGCTGGACTAAGTTAGGCTTTGAACTGCTTGCTTATCTCAGGGGACAGCTGTGGCCTGCCTATGGGCTGGAGTGTTCAGGATTGCTAAGATTTATAGGGGCCATCAGACTTTGCCTCAACTTCCTTATCAGAAGGAGACAGTCCCAGAAGCCTGCCAGACTCAGCAAAACCCTACATCCTCCATGCCCCGTTAGCAGGGTCCCACATCTTCTGAAGTTCATTAGGTTCTCCTCAATTATATTAAGCCTGGTGGCAGCTAATGAGCTGACTTTGTACCTTTTCATTATGTTGGTCCATCTTTTCTTGCATGACTAACATTAAGTTCTCCTTAAGATCTGTGCCAGTTTGATGGGGGTTTAAGTGTCATGTCTTCCTGGGCCTGCCTCTGCTGTCTCTCTTCAGTGGTATCGTTGTTGCCATTTGGCGTGGTTTCCTCAGCTGGTGCTATATTCTTGCGTTGAGGTCTGCCCATTTCAATTCCACTTGGGGTGATTGGTGGAATTCCTTTGATCTGATTACAGTTTGCTAGTGTGTTCTGGGAGGACACTGGGCCCCACTGGTAGGGTGTGGCTCTCACTTGTTTAATTTGTGTGTGTGCCCTCAGATCACTGGCTGGACTTTGATGGCAATACTGAGGGTCACCTCTTAGGAAGGGTGTGGGGCTATGGGGACTTAGTAAGTGGAAGGTGTGGTGACAGGTCCTATGTAGCCTGCTAAGGGGGTGCAAGACACCTTGGAGACAAGGTAAGATGGGAAAGGGGGTCAACTGCCTATCACTGGCCACCCACAGACTATATATTGCGTGGGGAAACCGCGGGAACCAGGTTGTGGTAGAACCACAGGAGCTAGCAGGCATGTATGAGAACTGCAGAAACCTGAGCTTGAGGATACCTCAGCGACCAGTGCTTGGGGGATTACGCAGAGTCGGTGGGCAGGGATACCGTAAGGAGCCAGGGCTGGGGGAGTTCTGGGGGTAGACAGGCGGGGAAACCATGGGGGTCAGGGATCAAGGAAGCCACAGGGTTAGAAAGCATAGGAAAAAAGATAAAGAGAGAGAAAAGAAAAAAAAGGAAATAGGCACGCAAGGGGGTGGGGCAGGGGGCAAGGCAGACCCTCTCGGGAGATGTGGAGGCCAGGGGAGGGACTGCAAAGGAGAATCCCCAGTGGATGGGAGGGAAAGAAAAATGAAAGAAAAAAAAACAACTACAACAACAACTGCAAAAAAAAGTTAAAACGCAATAAACCCACAAGGGGGTGGGGCAAGGCCCGGCAGGGGGCGGAGGCCAGGGAGTGGAGTTTCGGAGGATATGCCCCGTAGGCGGGTAGAAGAAAAAAAAAAAGAAAAAAAAAGTTAAAAGGAAATAAACCAGCAAGGGAGCCAGGCAAGGCGCAGTGGTGGGGGGGTGCAGACTCGCGCTGTGACGGGGGGGGGGGACTTCAGAGGACAAACCCTGTGGACGGGTGGGATTAACAAAAAATAAATAAATAAATAAAAAGAAAAAAAAGTTGAAAACGAGAGACCCCCAAGGGCCGGGGAGGGAAGGGAAAAATGGGAGGCGCGGGCAGGAGGGATGGGGAAGAAACCCAGGGGACCCGGCAGAGGCCTCTAGAAAGCTGCAGGCAGCAGGCCGGCTGAGGCCGCTCCGGTGCTGGGGCTGCCGGCTCCGGACGACTCACTGCCTCCGGTGAGCAATGGTCCTCATTGGCGTTTTCTAGTCATGAGGATCCTGTGCCGGAAGGTGTCTGAAGCTCAGAGCGTGGCCACCACCTGGATCCCTGCTGAGAACCCTGGCCCTTGTTCCCCAGTGACACAGCATGTGTGCTAGTCAGCCATCTTGAACCATAAGTAAGAGGAAACATTTTGAGGTCTATCATGAGACAAGGTGACTGTAGTCACGGACAATGATTTATATGCTTACAAGTTGCTAAGAGCACAGAATGTAAGTGTTCTCCCCTCTAGTCGATAACTATGAAGCAATGCATATGTGAACTAGCTCCTTTTAGACACATGAATTACAACGTGGATCAAAACATGCAGGCAGGGTTATGGAGATGGCTCAGCTGCTAAAGGCACTTGCTTGCAAAGTTTCTGGCCTAGGTTCAATTCCCCAGTATCCACATATGATTCCCCAGTACCCAGACACAAAAAGTGCCACATTAGTCTGGAGTTCATTTGCATCATCAAGAGGTCCAGTCCTGGCACTCCCCAGCTACACACACACACACACACACACACACACACACACACACACACACACACACACACGTGTGCAAGTAAAAATTTAAAGACATGCAATATACCATAAATATAAACATATAATTTCTATTTATCCATTTTAAAAATTCAGTAATTTTTAAAGAAAAGAATATACAGCATATTTTGTGAAATATTCATTCTTTGAGGGTAGGTTCTTTTGCACGTGTATGTGTGTATAGTGTGCAGGCATGTATATGTGCATGCCTGTAGGCATGTGTGTACATGTGTGCATGTGCATGCAGAGGCAATGGCCAACATTGCATGTTTTCCTCAGTCCCTCTACACCTTCTTTTTTCAGACAGAGTGTTTGCTGAACCTAGATTTCACTGATTCAGCCACACTAGCTGGTCAGCAAGCCCTGGGCATCCTTCTGTGTCCACTTTCTCAGCACTGGGATTACTGATGCACACCTCCATGTCCAGCTTCTACATGGGTGTTGGGGGTCTTCAGGCTTGGGCTTTTCCTAAGCCTTTTCCTCAGCACCATGGTAGGTTTTTTTAATCTTATTTATTATATTTTTTTCTGTTTATTTGTTTTTCTGAGGCAGGATCTCATCATATAGCCTAGATTGACCTCAAACTTGCAATGCTTCTGTTTCTGCCTCTGGAGTGTGGGGACCACAGGCATGTGACTATATTCTAGAAGCATTCAGGCTGGGGAGATTGCTCAGTGGCTAAAGGCACTTGCTTGCAAAGCCTGCTTGCTCCAGTTCAATTCTCTAGAATCCATGTAAAGCTACATGAACAAAGTGGCACATGCATGTGGAGTTCATTTGTAGGGCAAAATGCCATAGTACATGTATATATTTGTTCTCTCTCTCTCTCTCTCTCTCTCTCTCTCTCACACACACACACACACACACTGCTCATAAATAAATGAAAATATTATTTAAAGTAGTATTCATTCTAAATGGCTAAATAACATTAAATAATGCAGTAAATGGCATCCCACTAGTCTAAGATATATAGTTCATCTTCCATACATGAATTTTCATAAATCTCAATGTAGCAATGTATACTTGCTCAAGAAGTATGTGACTTTTTGCACTTGTAGTTATAAGGCACATGACAGGAGGTCATCAGATATCCCTGCTGATTATCACATAGACTGGTTAAAAAGTAGAACCATCCAAATCCAGATGCACCTGCTCCTCCTTGGATCCACCCTTCTGATACAGCTCTGTTGCCCAACATAGGAACCTAAGTTGGGCACCAAATCTGGCTCCTATGCTGACTCTAACACCCATTTCTGCATTTCTCCTTGATCTACACTGTTCCCTGTATTTTGAGCCTGGCTTAGTGGGCAGTTTTCTGAATGCTTTTCAAGATGCTAATGGAAACATAGTGAGGACTCCATGACAGAAAAATTGGGGAGTTCCCCTGAAAACCACCCACTATCCCTTTATCCTCTACCTCTCATATAGGAGGGTCCCCATCTTGCTCTGTATCACATTTTTACTCTCTGAGGTACTTGAAAGCCAGAGGCTGGCTCCAGACTAATAAATCAGACTAAACTTTGGCATGAAATAAAAGAGAAAGCTTTTAAAGATATTACTTTTTTTTTTTTTGGTCATTAGGCAAAGAGTCAGTTCTCCAATCGACTGACCTTTATTTGACTTTGGGGGCTTATATGGCTTATAAGCCTGGGAGATATAATTTTTTCACATTAACAGAAGGCTCGACTAGAGTGAGGGGAGGCCATAGGGGAGGCATCAAGTTTTCCTGTTTGACATCTGTGGAAAAATAGATATGTGTGGAGTCCCCTTTCCTCTCTCTTCATTGAAAACGCTTAATAGGGTGAGATAAATCAGAGCTAGCTGCAAAAAAGATCTTCCATGGTGTTAGGGTAACATATCCTGCCTGAAGGAGTTGACAGACACTCCAGCCAAATTTCCCACACTAGGATTAAAGATGCTTTTCTTATGAGATGTTTAGAAAGAAAGGGCTAAGTAAAGAGAAGCCAATAACACTTGGGCGTGCGATGGAGTGAACCAAAGGTGAGCAAGAAGTGTGGATCTGACACTAAGAAAAGTACTTCTGGAAGTGGAAAGTCACTCAACACTCGGGACCTTTGGTTTCCTCTACTATGAAATAATAATTTAGAGTGAAACTCTTTAAGAACCTTCCAGACTCTAACATTGTGTGATTATTGGATTCTAATCACAAGTTCTTAAGCTTATAACTTGTGCTTACTATACTTCTAGTAACTGGTAAGGCAATATTTTCAGTTTCTTGTGATGGAGTCATGGACTCCCATGTGGGACAAAAAGTAGATTCCTGGGCAAAATTGGGTTCACAGAAAACCCCTTCTATGAATTCTTTGGAAACCTCTTTACTTTGTGGGGGTTAATAGAGAGGATGGGGCTGGAGAAAGACAGACAGGAAAATATGGCAGGAGGAATAGACATTTCTTGAGAAAGCTCTAGTGTTGGTAGACTTGGTGGAGAGAAGAGAGGCCTTGAATATTTTTGCCTGTCCAAGGAAAAGAAGAGATTATTTTATAGAAATTTATGGCAATTCCTATGTCTATTCTTGTACCTAGATCAATCACAAGGTTGCCTGCAAGACACTAATGCTCATTACTATCTGTATGGTGTCAAGTTTAGATACAAGACAGATGACTGGGAGTGTACATCACTTGCCCTCTCACAATGACAAAGATTGATGGTGCCAGATAGTGGTCATCAGTTAGAGGCATGGCAAGGTCTTATTGTGACAACCACCTGTTCAGTATTGCCCTCCAATGTCTGGAAAATTCACTACTGAGTCCTCTGTCAGGTCTACTGGCATTGGCTTGAGCAATGCAGTGCTCAGAAGCACTGGGACCAGACCGATACCAAATGCATATCTACCTGCCTTTACTTGTGGAAACCAGACACTATTCTCACGTATTGACTGACATCAATGTCTGCTGTCTCATCTTGTAGGGTAGCAGCAGGATCAGATACGTGTGTGCTTATGAGAAGTCCCAACAAGCATCAGACTTCATGGTAACATGGGAGCAGTCATCTCTGCCCTCTGTCAAGTACACAGCTATCATCCTAGATGTTAGCAACACAAGACATCCTTACCGCTTGACATCTGGAGCAGGCATCTTGCTCTGTCTCATAACTGGTGACTATCTCATTCCCATTCTTGTTTAAAAAAAGATATTTCAACAAACTGGGTATGGTGGCACGTGCCTGTAATCTAGCACTAGGGAGACTGAGACAGGAGGATCAAGACCAGCCTAGGCTACATAGTAAGTACTGGGCCAGTCACGGTTACATAACAAGACCTGTCTCAAAAATCTGCACCCACCCCTACAAAAAAAGAGAAAATTCTGCTTTCCCTTCCTGGTCCTTCCTAATGTTGCCTAATTTCCCTCTCCTTTGACCGATGATACCCATGATGTCATAGGAGTCAGTTGGTGGAAAAGGAGTCCTGTGGTGCATTGAAATCCAGGTCTGGCTTCCAGGCAGCTAGAAAGCCCTTGCAAATCTCATTACAGTTTAATTGCTTTGCGGAGAGCCCCCTATGGTAGGGATAAAGGACATTTAATCCCATTGCCTCCCTAACTCTTAGGTATGCAACACATGCCTCCCAGAGGGAATCCAGGGAACCTGAGCTGCCAAAGGCAGGCAGTGTATGAGCATTCTTGCCCCCCTTGTTTAGTGGAAGGAGGTAGATGTGTGAGCAAAGGAGCACAGGTGTGCTTATGGGTCTCTGGAGCCAGACCATGCCCCTGTCACACTGTCCTGAATAGCTAGCTGTACAGATAGCAGACTTATGTATTCTTTCAATACATTTGAACTGAGCAAAAATAAAATGCATTTTCTTAGAAGATGAAAAGGGTATGTAGGCTTCCTGGTAGGAATGAGGTTATTAGCTCAGCCATCAGGAGTAGGGATTCCATGCCTGGCTGGGCCTTTTACCTGCTGTGTCACTGTGAGCAGTCCTCCTCAGATTCACAACTTAAGTTCATAAACTTGAGAAATCACTGCCTCTGTCACTCAGGAAGGAAAATTAGGATGTGCTTGACAGAAGATGAGATTTGAAACCAGACTAGTCCTGTGGCCTCTAACTGTGTAACCCAGAGCCAGTTGCTTTACTTCCTTAGGTCTCAAGTTTCCTCATCCTTAGAATGGGAACCAAATGATAAAAACTATAGATCTATTCAGCCAGGTGTGGTGGCACATGCCTTTAATCCTAGTACTTGGGAAGCAGAGGTAGAAGGATTACCAGGAGTTCGAGGCCATCCTGAGACTACATAGTAAATTCCAGGTCAGCCTGGGCTAGAGTGAGAGCCTACCTCAAAAAAAAAAAAATATTCTATTCATATATACAATGCTTCCTGTAAGGGTAGGCTTTGAAAGTGGATTTTGTGGACAAAGCATTATAATTTAGGCCATGAGTATCCATAAGGAAGTTTGCTGGGACTGGGACATTAGGTCCTGTATATGAGTCTTGCTTTTTGTTTTGATAAGGTTTTGCTATATACCCCTGACTAGTCTGGAATTTTTTTTTGTGTAAACCAAGCTGGACTTGAACTTGCAGTACTCCTTCTGCATCTGCCTCACAGGTGCTGTGCTTGCAGGCATGTGCTACCATTTCCAGCAACCCCTTATATTTCAGCAGCTCATAATTGCAATATTATAATTTATTCATTAAACCCTGAAAATCATCAGCTATTAAAAAAATGATTACTTACTGAAAGCTTATTGTTTCCCCTTTCCCTTGAAAGGCTTAAAGCATAAATGATTTCTATTTTAATGACTAGAATACAAGAGAATATGCTGAATGAGTGACAAATGATGGGATGAAATAAACAAAAGGTCCATGTGAATTCCAGGGAGTAAGTGACCATTCCAGATGCCATGGTAACATAACAGGCACTGCCCATCCCATCTTCCACATGACTCAGAGCTTTCCTTAACCAAACCAATTTTCATTTCATTCAGAAGAAGCCAGGCAAAATGAGTTATTGAGAGGATTACAAACACCAAGTGTTTCCTTCTCAAAGGATGTAACAGGTTGTCTCGGGCCTTGCCTGAACAAGGTGTTCTTGCCAGCCCTACAGTTTGGGGAATGATGTCAAAATGAGCTCCTCACAAAGGGCAGAAGCTGTGCTCAGGAGGTGTTCAGATGGGAGTGCCAGCAGAGAGGAAGGCACCACTCTGACCTAACTAAGCATCTGTCCAGAATCCAGGTCTTTCTCTGAAAACTGAAGCAGGTTTCTTGCCACTTTAGAGATGAAAATACTAAAGCACAAAGTTGGGGAAGATATTGACCTGGGTTTCCAAGTAGTCTACAAAGTTATAAAAAGTACTGCTTATGAAGGCCAAGATGCCTGGAGGGGACTCGGACATGTTACCTTGAGTTCCCTGCTCCCTCAGAAGGTGGCACTTTGATGGGCTAGGAAGATTGCTTAGTGGTTAAAGGTACTTGCTTGCAAAGCCTTCTGGTCCAGGTTTGATTCCCCAGTACTCATGTAGAACCAGATGCATAATCTAAGACATGTATCTGGAGTTCAATTGAAGCAACCAGAGGCCATGGTGTGCCCAGTTTCTCTCTCTCTCTCTCTCTCTCTCTCTCTCTCTCTCTCTCTCTCTCTCTCTCTCTCTTTCAAATAAGTAAAATAAAATGGTTTTGTTTTTTTTTTAGAAAAATTAAGGTGGCACTTTAAGACTAGAGAAATAGGCTAGGGGTGGGAGAAGCAGAGATCTCATTTACCTTGGAGCCAGTTACTCTTGCTGTTGGGTGTGTGGTTTGGGAATAAATCAAGTGGTATAATAATAGACTTAAAGACCCTTGAGTGAAACATTGTGACAGGAAGTTTCCACTGACCTTTCAAGCAGGATTTTTTACTTTTTGCTTTGGGGGCACTTGGGGCCCAAGTGTCCTCTTGTTCATAGGCAGAGAGAGTCCTAAGCCAGTGAAGAGAACGCATCTTCCATTTCCCCTGCAGCTCACTCCACATCCAGGAGGGAGATGGATCTTTCCATCATGTCTCTTGACCCTGGGTCTAACAAGTTCTTGCCATTCTCTTGGCATTTCCCAGACAGGGATCCTTTCCTCAGTTCTGTTCCCCTCTTCACTGTCGTTTGCTCTCCAGTGCTCCCCTAAGTATCCCCTCCCCTGGCAGCTTCCTGTTCCCCAGGCTGTCCCTCCCTCTGTTTGGTTCTTACAACTCCTGTACATGATGACCCTACGGAGGGATAAAGGTCCATATCATTGCCAGGGACCCATTCATCTGCCTGGCTACTTCCTCAGTCAAGAGAGTGCTCTGTGGAGCAGAGGCCTTGTTTTAGGTGACAAGGCATCACAACGCCTGGCACACAGCACATATGCATGAACGTGGTTGGAAGGATGCAGAATTGTTTGCACTGCTAGCTAGGGGTCTGGTCTGCTGAGAGAAATCAGCTCAACCTTCCGGCAACAGCAAGGCTTCTGGTACAGCTTTCCCATGTTCTCCTCCAGCGTGGGGGTAGGATGCAACTCTGATGAGTCCTGCCCAGCTCTGTAGTGCCCGGAAGCAGCACCAGGTGGAGTGAAGGAGTTCCAGATGGGGGCAGTGATGGGAGGGAGCACACCCCAGATCAGCTGTAGAAGCAGTGATGATAAGTCCAGACACAAGAGAACATTCAGACCAGGAAGACCACTGGGCGCAGGAGAAATCAAGGAAGTGAAAATGAAATGACTGACTTGACTTAAGTGACTTTGTTTAGAGTTCTTACTACAGCAGTGGCTGGTGTGGCCGAGCAAGCAACCTGGCACATCTCCAGGCTTATCACCTCATGGCCATGGCAACACCTCTGTCAGGCTAGAGAAGACCCAGGATGTGCATGACTCTTGGAGCCATGCTCAGGACACCTAGCGCAGGGTTGGAGATAACAGTTGTTGGGCAAGATTGTTTTTCAATTACCAGAGCAATACCACCATGTCTTCAGCAGAGCTTCTGCTTGGGGGAGGCTGCCAGCAATAGGAAGTGCTAAGAGTTTGACCATCTCACAGTGGCTAATGCTACCTGCACAAGACCTGCACAATATGAGGGCAAAAAGGATGACCTCAAAATAGACCAGAAAGAAGATTCTGTTCAGTAGAAGGGGAAACAGGGGAGGGGGACAAAAGAGGGGATTATAATTAGGGTACATTGCAACATTTTATGTTGTCAATAAAAAAATTAAAAACAATAAATAAAAAAGTTTGATGGCCTGACTTTTACAAGAAGCAGGCTCTTAGGGAAACCATTTTATTTCATGAGCTCTCGGTTCACTTTTCTAGAATCCCAAATGTATATGGTAAATCTTGTATGGTCACCTGTCCCTTAGCCTAACCTGCTGTCCTGTGCACATATACCTAGGAGCTAACACAGCATCTAACCTGCTGGAGATTGACAAGGCTCAGCAGAGATCTAGTTGCAAAAGAAATACCAAGTAGGCAGATCAACACCCACAATCACACCAATAGGATGCACAGATGAAATCCCTTCAGAGCCAGAGCTCAGCACATGCTGACTGATGATTGGCCCCATTTAACTCCTTTTTTCCTTTTCCCTGTGTAGCAGGGGCTGGTGGGATACCTCCTATAAAAACTCTTCCCCATCTCCTTTGCCTAGTGGCAGAGATAGTTGATCAGCCCCTCCTCTGAGAAACTATCTTCTTAGAAGAGGCCAACTCAGCTCTGTAACATTCTTCTCTCTCTTTTCGTTTTGCTCTTCACATATTAGCAACTCAATCTATATGCTGATTGCTGTTGTCTATGCATTAAGTAGCAAGAGGCTGCAGGCCTCGAATATTAAGTGAGGACAACACTTCACAGGACACAGATGTTTACTACAGTTGGTAGAAGCTGAAGAGTATATGAGGAACCAACTTGATGAAGAGAAACTGGACTTCTCAGGTGAAAATGAATTCTCAAAAAGCCATCAGCCCTCTCCTACCAGGCCAGGCTTGCCTTCAGATAAAAGAAAGGCCTGAGGTTTGGATCCTATTAATGTCTCCAGTGAAGGTCTTGGGTAGTTAGCTACTCACTCTGCCATCTGTCTTTGTGTTTGGTAGTGTGTGTGTGTGTGTGTGTGTGTGTGTGTGTGTGTGTGTGTGTGTGTAATGGATGTCTATTGCAGGAGTCAATTCTGAGAAGTCTGAGACCCAAAAGTCTGCTGAGGTATATTCTTGAAACTAACTGATGATCTTTGGCTTTCCTGATTTCATAATATACAGTGAAGAATGAAAGGGAAACTCTGCATGAATTTTTTGTACCCAAAGAATAATAGGTCAACTCATGTCAAGTCAGTGGATACTAAAACAATCTGGGGGTCAGGATGGCACGAGGGTCGTGGGACAGGAAATAGGACAAAAAGGGGTAGGGAATGGAGAAGAAGCAGTTCAGGGTGAACCCTGTAAGATCCCAGCACCCTAGTTAGAGTCCCCCTTGCCAGTGGTCTCATGGAGCTCTGGGCACCAGCAGCCGAGCTCTGGGAATACATTATTGTGGCTGACTCTGCATCTCTGGAGGAAGGAGCTCCCTGGCTTTGCACATGCACATCTCATGTCAGTCATCTCACTATTGCACTCTGGCACGTTTTCAAAGCCACTCTTCTTGTTGAGCAAGTGTTCTTCTCCCTTGAAGTAATTAAAAAGTTGAAAGCAGTGAGGTCTTCTTGTAAAGCATGCATTGGTGCTGCCCTGGTCTGAGATGGAGCATTGGGTCTAAGATCTAACCTTTGCCCAGCAATAACAACCCACCACCTACCATAGAGACCACTGAGATGTTGTCAGACTAGAGCATATTCACTCTTCCACATTCAGTGATTCCTGAATACCCACACTTCCTGACTTCTCCTTTCTAAAACTGTTCCCCAAACAGGAAGTCTTGGTCTCCTCAAAGCCACCTGAGATCCAGGCCCCAGAGGCAGTTAGTGTAGTGCTGGAAGGCACTGCACAAGCTGCCAGGGGAAAATGATCAAGGACAGCTGGAGTAAACAGAGCCCACTGACATGAAACACAGTCTGCAGTCATGAGTAGGCTGACCACACCTCCTACTGGAAGAGAACAGCAAACCAAGAAAGGAGCACTTGTGTAATGGAGGAGCCTGGGCCTGGGGGAGACAATCAACAGCTTTCAAATTCGGCCAATTTTCCACTTAGGGAGAGGGACCCCTTGTCTGGAACTAGGGATTCAGGGTGATAGGCACAGGATCCCGCACTCTTGGGCTCCCAAGAAAAGATACACTATGGGAACGATTGATGGGGAGGCTACTAAAAATAGAATCTAGGTAATCCAGAATTGTGTATATTTGTTAACCTACACTGATCTCACTCCCCGATGGAGATTGTGTTTGTATTTTTCAGGATGCAGCGAGAGAGCTGTGGCCCATCTAATCCTACCATCCAACCGTAGGCAGATAGCTGAGATCCTGGCAAGAGATGAGCCACCACAGTCATATCGTGGAGGATCCATATGGAATCCTGCAGAGAATGACGGGATGAACAAGGGACCCACAGCCACAACCATTCAATCAACACAGGATAAGCCAGTGAGACAGAAACCAAAGATTTTCAACACAAAGACCCTTAAACTCACAACCTTAAAGCAGCCTTAATACTCATCCACCACGACTCAGGGAACTCAGCAGAAGAGGGGGCGGAAAGATTGTGAGAACCGTGGTGGGGGAGACTATCCAGAGGCATGGCACCCCTCAGTAATAACACACTTGGGCCAGGAGAACCTGGATGAGTACTAGACTATCCATGGTCCCCTGCCACAAGGAGTGATCCAGATGACCTACGGAGGAGGATATCCAGCTGATTGGGGATGGGGGAGAGGGGGCATTGGGAAATTGGGGATAACAACTCATTGTTTGCCCACTAAATAATGTAACTCATTATGGACAATAAAAAAAAATTTAAATTTAAAAAGTCACCTGAGAATTTCTAAATTATGTGCACTTATAGTACCCTCCCGAAGGTAGAAGCTTGGATGTCAAAGAGAAAACAATCTATTTTGTTAAATATTTACTGTATTTTTGAGACTTACAACTGTATATTGTCTACTTTACTGTTGTTCCACTGTGATAACTACACATAATCTCAACCTGGTTCATTTGACTGGGCTGGTTTTCTTGCTTTTCTTCAGAACAGATAAGAGAGGAATTGAGGAAAAGTACTGCTGCTTCTCTGGTCTCTTGGAATGGAAGCAGCCAGTGTCCTCCTGCCCCAGGCCTTGCCCAGCTCCGCTGATGGCTTCACAAGCAGCATCTCATGGAGTCCCTCCTGATAATGCCCTATGAACCAGGCATTTCATCTCATTTCACAGACAGGTTGAGCTAGTGGTCAGGGATGGTGGTTAGCCATTTGTGGTTGACATTCAGGACCCTTAACTAGCAAGTGTTAGCATCTGTAGTTCTTATTCTCACTTCTGAGGAGCTAGTCACTGCTTTGCATGTCCATGGCTCTAGCATTCATCCCATCCATCCCAGCCTCCTTATTTTGGACCTGAAAAGTCCAGTTTCTCTTCTTAAAAGTTGGTTCCTCATATCCTCTTCAGCCTCTACCAACTGCAGTAATACATCTCAGGAAGACTCCCAACCTATTACATTACCACTGGAAAATTAAAGAAATAGTCTTTGGGTTTGGTTTGGTTTTGCTTTGCATTGTTGGGGGAATCAAGTTCAGGGCCTGGTGTATGCTAAGCAAGCACTCTACCACTGAGCTACATCCCCGTTGAGAAAGAGTTGCTGGTAAAAGCCTCAGAAGTGTCTCAGGATAAGCAATGCTGCTTCTTCAACTGCCTCTGAATCACCTCTTCCAGCAGCCTCCCCCTCCAGAGGTAGGTGAGGCAGGCGGGAGGAAGCAAGCACCAGCCCACTTCAGTACTGAGTCAGCCATGATTCCCAAGGCTGCTCCTCCACTCATTAATCACTTTCAATTATGTCTTCTGACTGGGCCTCCAAAGTCATTTGCATCTTCACCTCCCTGGTCTGACCTTCAGCTGCCTGCTTGCCCAAGGTACTGGCTGTGTGTTGTACTTCTCCAAGTCCCAAAAAGGAACCCCAGCAGCCAAGTGACTCAAGAACAAGGATCCACCCTCTTCCCCTCATCATCTGCTCTCAGCACCAGGAGTCTTCTGGGGGCCTCTAGAAGACCTCGAAGCCCTCCATTAGCTGATTGGATAATACCTGCTGTGCTTCTCCTCAGTGGTGACTAATAAAGCTTGTTCTCATTTCCACTAATTACTCAACCTCCTAGAGAAGGCTGCCAGAGCCCCCAGTGTGGCCTGTGACACCCCTTGGAAAGTGTCCCAAGGCTTCACCTACCCCCTTGTCCTTGCTTCCCTTTTTGGCCTCCCATTCACACCTGCCTGTCTTCAAATGCTAACAAGAATGTCTGGGATCCAGTTGCCTCTGTGGGATTCCTAAGCATCCTTACTTTGGCTTCTAGCCCAAGCACATGGTTACTCAAAGGCACCATGCCATCTGTCTACCTCAGGGGTACCATACTGGGTTCCCTGGCCTGAGCTGTGAGCTGAGGGGAGAGCACATTGTTCTATGGGGCATGAGTAAGGCTATCAGTACCCAAATATTGACTACATTTCTGTATCATAGCACCACTCCCCAGGTGGCCTTTTGTTTGATCTCTAGCTAATCAATAGTGATTACCATATAACTATCCTCTGAGAAAATTTGCTGGTGCTACTACCATCCCTGCTTTTTGAACAGTGTGGATAATGCATATGACACAGAGCTCAGGGCCCAGACCAAGTGCACACTGCTTGGTGTCACTATTAACTCATATGCAAAACTGTGGCAGGCAAGTGGGACAAGGAGAAGACAGAACGTTGACAAGTGCTGTGTTGAAGGAAGACTCCCCTTCCTCTCCACCCCCAGGTCCACAGTGAGGCAAGCACCAGATCATGGAGAAGCCAAGGACTGGAGGAGCCTCCAGGGCGGTGTACCACAGGCTTTACCTTGACTATGCTGTTCTTTTCCTAAACATTTCCCAAGCCTGCCCACTCAGCCAAGTTCATTCTATTCTAAAAATCAAGTTGATGAAATTAAAGTTCTTGCCTTCTGGGTAAGGTACTTCCTTGTTAAGGAGACTGAAAAAAAAAACTACAATGCATTTTTCTTTCTTTCTGTTTTCTTTTTTGGTGTGCATGTGTAGATGCAAGTATGGGTGCCTAGGTAAATGTCAGAGAATAATTTTTGGGTACTGGCCTTGCCTTACACCTCATTTGAGATAGGGTCTCTTGTTGTTAAGTGCTCCCTTAGCCAGACTAACTGGTCTATAAGCTTTGAGAAAATTCTCCTGTCTCTTCCTCCCAACTCACTGTAGACATGTTGGACTTGCAGAAGCCCAAGCTCCTGGCTTTTATATAGAGTCTGTGGACCTGAACTCAAGTACTCAGGCTTACATGAGAAGAGCTTTATCACTGAGCCTTCTCCCCAGCCCTGCAACCCATTGCTCTAGAAAAATCCATATATATATATATATATATATATATATATATATATATATATATATATATATATATATATATATATATATATATATATATATATATATGCATAATTTTAGAAGTTCAGAATGATCTCAGATCACAAGGGGTCTGAAGCCAGACTGATGAGCCTCTTCTCCATATAATCAGACAGCATCCTTATAATCTTGTCCTTGCTGCTAATACTGTCAGATCTCTTTCTTTTCCTTTCCTCTCCAGCTTTGTACTAGGCGAGCGTGCACACACACACACACACACACACACACACACACACACACACACACACACATTCCTCTCCCCACCCCCTGCCCCACTTCTCTGGACACTGCCCCTGGCCAGTGCAGAGCTGTGGTGCTCGTTGGGATGGCAATGAGGAGAGCTGTTGCTAAGAGAGCCAGTAGGGTGGGGAAAGAGAGTGGGCAGCCCAGCAGGGTAGCCCCCCCCCCAACCATGTCTAAGAGCCTTAGGCCCTGGAAACGGTGTTCCCAGCTGGCTGTCATGGCAACAGCAGGCTTGGGAAGCTATTCATCTCAGGCAGGACAGGTTCCCCAGCCTATACTTGTGCTTTCTTTTTCCTAAGTAGCTAATTGAGGTGTGAAAAGGTCTGCTGTGAATGGGCAAAGGGCACAAAGGCTTGCTACTGAGCAGGCCCCCAGGGCAGCTGAGAGGCCAGGGCTGGGGTGTGAACCAGCTCCCCAGCAGAGGGTTCCAACTGCTGAGGAAGCAGCCCCAAACATAGTGATGCTCATTTATCTGCCAGAGACCTATGCCTGGAGCTCCATCATTTTACCAAAGAGCCATCTTGAGAAGATCTACTGGTTATGACCCAGGTAAGCATGCAAACAGGTGACTTCTAGCACAGCTATTTAAAGGATGTTGTGGCTGTGAATTTTTTCTTAGATGTAGAAGAGAGGTTGTTGTGGTAAGAGTTGGGAATGGATGGCTCTAAAATAAATGAGGCTAAGGGGTAGATGAAGACAGAGGCTACTGAAGACGGTTAAAGCTTTCACACAGTCCCAAGATCACCACTTCATTGGACTACTCGTGAGATTTAGCATTGCCATCCTCCAAAAGTACTGTCCTTGGGGTCTTTTTTGAGTGGCAACTAAACATTGTGCTTATCTCAATTTAATCTTCAAAGCATAATTTATTGGAGGGGTGCTGGGGCTTCATTGCTGAGGTACATCCCAACCCCCAAAGCAAACCTTTGAGTGAGGTATTGTCCTCTTTTTACAGATGAGGAAACTGAGTTTCAGAGAGGTTGGCCACTGACCAGCATCATGTAGCCACAAAGCAGAAACATTGATCTGGAGCTTGCTCACAAATTGCTCTCTCTGATCACAAATCCCACCTCTCACTAATACACCAGCATACAGCAGAGGGCCTGAGGCCCAGTGGACATGATCTCTAGTGTAAGCACCGGGGTTCAAGGCTTCAAGGTTCAGGACCCAGGGGTTGAGTCTCTTAACACACATCCTGTAACACATGCCCTGAGCCAACTTCCACTAAGCCAGGATCTATTGTGGCGACCACTTTGCATAGTGCTTTGAAAACATGTGCTTATCTGTGGTTCCTGAACCCAGGTGACTTTAGGAAGAAAAGAGGAAGACCAGAAGAAAGAGGTCCCAGAGTGGGACATACTGAATTCCCCACCATCATAGCCAGAGGAACATCTCCAGGAGGCTGCCTGGCTGGCTGTGCCCTTGGAAGCTCAGAGAGCAAACGGCAGTCGCTGGGCCTGGTTGAGATTATTGAAAAGAAGGGAGCTGGCGTTTAGCAGTTCTAGAAATTCTAACACTTTTGTTTGCTTAACCTTCACAGTAACTCCACAAGGTTGAGAATATTGTCACCCCTTATTATGGAGTGGGAAACTGAAATCAGGAACTTAGATGACGCCCCAAAGGATTTATGTCCAAACTTAAACTGGGTCCAGGGTGTGCGCCATTTCTGTTCCATCCTCGAACCTCCCAGACACTGGCTACTCCCTATGTCCCGTTGAAGTCAGAAATCCCCAAATCAGCCTCAGAGCTTGGAGTCCAAGCAGTGCACCTTCTTCCTAAGGGTTCCCTCACCCACACAACAGATGGTATCTTTCATCCTCTGGCTATTTTTATTTCTCTTTTCCCATTCTTCTTACCCTCCTGACTCAGCCCAGGCAGGAGAGCAAGAAACAGAGCCAGAAGCCAGAACATAACTCAGCCCATCTCTCTCTCTCCACCCACATGCAGAAGAGGAGGCACTAGGGTCCTCCTCAGGCCTGAGTGCCAAGGAAGTTTATTATGGAGGCCTGGATGTGGGACCTCTATCCCCAGCCTGGCATGAATGCAACTGTGCCTTCCACAGTCTCCCCTGATTAGTGCTTCCTTAGGGAAACACGCCTGCATCTGCAGCCACTGATTGGATTGCAGGAAAGAGGGATGGAAACAGCCCCTATTATATGCCCCTTTCCTTCTCTGGGGTGAACTTGCTTCCCTCAGACTGGCTTTCTGTCTCTAGGCCGAGGGTCATGTCACTTTTTCAGGTCAATCTATAGGAAGTAGTTTGTAATCATCGAAAAAGCTCAGGATGGGGGCTAGGAAGATGGCTCAGTGGTTAAAGGCTTGCAAAACCTGTTGCCCAAGTTCAGATCCCAAGTCACCATGTAAAATGGACACAAAAATTGGCACAAATATATGGTGTTTATTTTTAAGCAGCAAGAGGCCTTGACATACCCATACATACATGTATGCACACACACATGCACAACCAAATAATTCTTTTTTAAAAAAGAGAGCAGGGTGTGGTGGCACATGCCTTTAATCCCAGCACTCGGGAGGCAGAGGTAGGAGGATCAGTGTGAGTCTGAGGCCAGCCTGGGACTACTTAGTGAATTCCAGGTCAACCTGGGCTAGAGCAAGACCCTACTTTGAAAAACCAAGAAGAAGAAGAAGAAGAAAAAAAAAAAAGAACTCTGGATTGGAAATCAAGACCCTTATTCTGTTCTCAATTCTGCCACCAATAAAAGGGGTGGTCATTAGAAAGTCAGTTAACTTTTCTGGGCCTTGGGTTCCTCAACTTATTCCAATGTGACATTTGTAGTTGTTTCTCAAAGATCTGCAACTCCTTAAATCTATTCTACATTTCCCTGCCCTTAGACAACTGTGCCTTCCACCCCCAACAGTTGGATGTTCCAATCCTCTCCAGACCCTGCCAAGATCGAAAGAGTACAGGCAGTGGGTTTGTTGGTGTTATGACTTCTTTTCTCTTCAAGCAGGAAGTCAAATTTAAATTGTGCCCTGATCAGTACCAAAGCTCAGATACTCAGGTCTCCTGCACAATGGATTACATAAAAACAGCTCACCTCTGATTCTCCTCTCTCTTTGTTCCTGCTCTTTTCCAATCACTCAGTCAAGTAATATGTATTAAGTGAATGTGTCTGCAAGGCACTGCACAAAAAATGTAATCCAAAATGACAAGGTCCTTGTCCAAGAGGAACTGACAATCCCAGGAGGAAGCAACACAGACAAGGCATTAAAGGCAGCCTGCTGCCCTCATGCAGCAGGAAAGGATACAAGATTTTTTTTAATGTCTTTCATGTTTCAGCTTTTCTCTTACCCACACTGGCTGTTAATTTTATAGTGATATCATGTTTTTGGTATCTGTCTTGTAGCCATGATCTTGTCTTGTGCTGTCACACGTGGAGAAAGCCAAGCTGTTCTAGAACATTGTCTTCTATTTGCAGACCCCATCCATGGCCTGGTGCTGGTGCTCATCATCACACCCAGTCATGACACCACATGCCCTGTCAGCTGCTGATCACCTGCGTGCCCTGCCATGGCAACCGAATTCTACATCTCTTGTAGTCTAATGCCGGGACCTGAAGGCAAGGTTGTGATGTACTGTTATTGCCATGTAAGCAAATAATGGTACTCTAAGCAGATGGGGGTTGTGGGGCCTTCTTCCTCTCCTGTGGTCCTTGGGCTTCAAAAAGTCGAGGTGTTCCTGAATTCTTTCTCTGAATCCCTCATTAAGCCTTGTACAGGGCAAGTGCTGTTTGCTGCTTCTCTCTTCCTTTGGTCTTGATGCCTGAGCACTCCACATCTGCTCCATCCATAATAACTCCTCTAGAGCTTGTAAGAGAAAGGCTTGCACTTAGCTTCTCATCTAATCTTCTCAGCAATACTGTGAGATGGGATTATTATGATCCTTGACAGATAAGAGGAAGGGGCTCACAGACTTCCTGTGAATGGTCCAAGATCTTACAGCAGGACCAGTGGATCTGAACTGGAACTTCATGAGGCTCTTTTGATCCTCGCACACTGGTGTTTCTGTCTCGGGCACAGACCTCTGCATAAAATTAGATGGAGGCTCTGCTTCTTCTGGTGCATTTTTCATCCCCATAGGATTCTATGTTACCTGCTCCCTCAGGCTGGTGACCTGCAGAGTTCTGGGATCATAGAATGTTCTGTGACCTGCTCCCTCTGGCTGGCGACCTGCAGAGTTCTAGGATGCTCCACCTCAGGCTCTCACTCAGTCTTCTTCTCAATTTTATAACACATTTGGTCACTGAGGCTCACACCTATAATCCCAAGATTTAGGAGGTGGAGCCAGGAGGATCAGGAGTTCAAGGCCAGTCTCATCTCCATGTGGAGTTCAAAGCCAGTCTGATCTACGTGAAACTAAAAAAAAAAAAATACTTAATTCATCTCACAAAGCCTAGTTTGGCATGATCTTTGGATACTGTAAGAGCAAAAGAAAAGATTTCAAGGAATGTTCTGGCAATTCCCCCAACCCTGCCCAGGTAAAGTGGCCCAAATGCATGTTGAGGTCTTCTGCAGAGCCACACATCACATAGTGTGTTTTTTAAGGGTTTGTTAGATGTGTTTTTTTTTTCTGGGCAGAAATAAAAATACAAAATTTCAGAAAAATTAGGACATTGGCCTAGACACCCCTATAAAAACTTGGAAGTGTTGGTTGTGGAAGAAAAGTCAGGCAGGGTGACAGAAGCACCAAGAGAGGCCAGTGTGCACATGGGGAATGTTGGGAGCTCTCTCTGGAGAAGAGGAGGCCTGTTAGCTCATCACTGCCAAGGGATTCCAGAGAAGGGTTGAATGAGTCTGTGTCCCTGGGAAGCCATCTTGTGGCAGTTGTGAGCCTACAACCCGATATTGCTCCTAAAGGAGAGGTGCATGGGGGTTCCTGGGGGGGCCACAAAGCAGAGGGGAAAGCAGATGGCAGCCCAGCTCCAAGACAGGTCTCAAGACCCTGCTCCTGGCCATCTCCTAGACACCTTGAGCCTATAGCAATGTCAGGTTGCTGGGCATATGAGGAGGCAAACTGGATAACAAGGTGGAAGGACATAGAGCGACACAGGCAGGGCACTGAAGGAGAGGAGAATGAGCAAAGCAGGGAAAGGTCTAAGCAAAGAAGGGAGATGAAGAAAGAATAGGGCCTGGGCAGGGCTCCTGTAGACTGCATGTGAGGAAAAGAGGCCGTGTGGCCCTGTCCTCTTTGCTGACACAGGTGGTGGCTGGTGTAACAAACAGGAGGTGCAGAGCCTGCCTCTTCTCCTCTACCTCCTTCCTTTTCTCCGCCCCTCTGTTCCTGCTCCCTGAGGGGCTGAGCCAGGTTCTGCTTGGGTTCTCACCCCTCTAGCCCTTTCTGAGCCTTCTCAGGCTCCCTGTTCACTTGCCTATTGCAGTCCCAGGCTGAGAATCCTAAAACCAAAATTCTGATTCTAGCTCTGTTCTTTCAGCATGGGAACACAGGCCAAATGACTTCTAATCTGAAACTGCCATTTCTTCATTTATGAATCTCCCATGAGTTGTCAAAGGATAACAGGGGGAATGTGAACGGACTGTAGAAGGACCAAAGGATAAGAAACTTGCAATTCTAAGTACACTCCCTTGGCTGACCTCCTCAGTTCCCTCAAGGGCAGGCACTGTACATCTCCATAGCATCACCTGCCCAAGGTGCTGTGTGGCTTGTCTGTGGGCCTCAACACATATTGCCCAATACACTTGGACTGGCTGCCCTGTCCATATCAAAAGAGAGGGTCTCTAGAGTGAGCCATGCTTGGGTGGAATGTAGGCAGGCCTAGTCTATGGTCTGACATGGGGTCCTAGACTTAGATTCAAAGAAGTTTGATTGCTTAGCAGATCTAGGCTCTTTACATGTAGGCTCATCTAAGTGACTTTTCAAGGATTCACTGAGTATATATGAGAGGGAAGAAGGGAGAGAGAGAGAAAGAATGTGAATATGGGAGAAATGATGAATACAGACAATAACAAAAAGGAGACCAAGACCTCAGGAACACAGACAGGAAGAAGGAGGGGCAGAAACATGGAGCAGAGAGAAGGTTCTGGGAGAGCAGTAAGGAGGCTGAGATGAGCTAAGTGTGGCCATCTTTGGAGCAGGCAGATGGAACAGAGAGAACAGAGTCACAGAGTGGGCACACAGTGAGGCCTGGCAGCCAAACCCTGTGGATTTCCATGTGAAACAGATGCTCAGATGGGAGCAACTGATGGTCCCAAGCATGTGCCTCCTTGTTGACTCCAGGCCCAGTGTCGCCTCCTCGGCAGGCATCCAGCCTGCCTTGCCTGGAGGTGTGACCCAGGTCCAGAAAGGCAGATGAGTGACAACCCTGCCCCTAGTGGAGCTCCAGTTCTTCTCCACCATCCTCCCTCATGCTAGTCTACTCACTCTATCTGCTTCCTGAATCTCAGAAAAGCCATGAGTGACCACCTCATGTGAACACAGGAAGGACATGGACTCCACTGGAGGGGTGAGTGTGAGACACAGCAGTTATGCACCTTGGAGGGAAGGTTAGGAAGAAGAGAAGCAACTAGGTGTTCTAGGCTAGGAATGGGTGCCAGAAGGCAAAGGCTGTAGTATATGCATCATTCCACAGCACTGCTGGAGAAAGAGGGAACCCCTCTTCTCTTCAAGGTGTCCTAATGACCGTCTACAGTCCTTTGTCACCACCCAATCCACCAGACTGCCAGTCTCCTCTGATTCAAAAGGAGCCGAGGCTATTAGGGTTCCCTGACCTCATTCTCCACAGCTGTTACCTACACACCACTCCTTATCACAGATACACAGAACAGCATCAATAGGCTCAGGGGTGGGTGACACTGCCCCCCAAGAATTCCCTCTGGTAAGAAGGAATCTCAGGAAAGCTGGGTCAAGGGAGGTTTCTACCAGGACTTAGCCTTTCTCCCAGTCCAAGGCCTCTCTCATGATGCCCCCACCCACCTACCTCAGCCTCTCCCCAGACAGCACCCTCAGGACACTGCAGTACATTTATATGAGGCTCCTTGGCTGGGTCTCGAGTAGTCCTTCACTGATCTACATCTGAGGTCAAAAGTTTTCACCAGTGACCCCAAAATGGACAAGAATTCCCAAGCTCTAGGAAGAGAGGCAGTAGAGAGAGGGAAGGGGGTGAAGACGCAGTTTCCAGTGCAGGCATAATACAAGTGAAAGACAGGTACCAGGAGCCAGATGGGCCAAGAAGAAACAGAAGTTAAGTAGGAAGAGACGGATAAACAGCAGACACCAAGCAACCAGCCAAGCATATGCTTTGCAAGCAGGCAACACAAGCACCCAGTAGGGTTTGGAGTGGGGGAGGGGACATGGGCCCACAGGGAGGGGATACATGGGCTATGCAATGGCTGACTGCTGCCTGGTCAGAATTAGTGATCTAATTCCTCTCCATGGAGCCACAGAAAAATGAGGCTGCCGCTGGCGCTGGCAAGCAGAAGAGGCACTTGGCAGAGTAGGGAGGAGTGCTTAGGCTGGTTGCCCACAGGATCGATCTGAGTGGAAGGAACAGTCCCAGACGTGGACAGTCCGGTGCCATCTCTAAGACCCCAGGGCAGAGACCCCTTAAAGTCTGAACCAACCCAGAAGGAAGGCAGAGGATTACTGCGTGCATGCTGAGAAAGTCCTCGAGCCCTGCAGGTGCCAACTTCCCACTGATGAAGCCCTTGGAAAGCTGGTGCTCTCTGTCTGGATGATGTCATCCCTTTGAGCTCCAGGCAGGGAGGGGTGGAGCCAGGCTGCAGCCTTGCGGAATTTGCAAGCTCCACCCCCAGCCCAGTTTCTGCTTCTCGGCCCTCTTGGCTAGGTTTCCCGACCAGCCCTGCCAGAAACCAGACACTGCTGCAGCACAGCCAGGGGCACCGAGGTCATCCTTGCATCTGTACCTGGGCCTCGGCTCTCCCTTCTCCCTTCTCTTCTACGCGCTCATGGGGAAGCCCTGAGCTTTTGCAGGACGCCAGTTCCCTGCTACCCAGCCTCACTCTTACCACTCCCTGCATGTCCAAGCACCAGGTGTCCCACTGGAATGTCTTCTGTAAATAATGCTCCGAAGGAGTGACTGAAGGAGAGCAATGGCACCCTGGTCTGACAGGGCTAAGCTCAAGGAATAAAGGCTCTGAGCTGAACCGAGCCTCTGCTAAGCCCTAAAGCCGGCCAGCCAGCACTCCAGAGAATGGTCCTTTCACCTCGCACATGCTTTTGCTGGGCATGAGCCAGCCCTGTGCCAGCTGTTGGCATCTTACCAAAGCTGGCCTTCGCCCCAGCTTTCTGTCTCCCTTCCTCCTCGCCTATCCAAACTAGCCACCATGGTTTGGAGCATTCAGGTCTCTGCAAAAGAAAAAATTTTTAATCTGTTTTCCATACCATCTTCGGTGTCAAGATGCTGAGGAGAGGGGTTGCCTCTGGCAGCATCCTACCTGTCCTGGTAGCACAGATGCAAGAATCAGCCAGAATCTGTCCTGGGAAACACCAAACCACAGGGCCTCTTGTCTGCACTCAGCTGCTTGGCACAGACCCAGTGCCCAGGAGCAGAGAGGAGCTTTCCCAGGTGCAAATCCTGGGCATCCCAGACCCACATGTGCCCACGTGCCCAGGGCAGATGCTCAGCTCATTGCCAAATCACTCTTTGCCTTCACTTAGTGCTGGCCCTGTAGCCATGGTATGTCTGGAGCAGACAAGCAAACGTGAAGATGAGGTGACACCAGGAAGACAGAAAGAGAGAAGGAGGGTCTGGGAGTGAAATTTCTACTTTGATTCATTGAGCCCAGGACTCAGGACCTCTAGGCAAAGACCAGCACTGGGTCAACTCTACCAAGACATTGCTTGTGAGCTTTACACACAGAACATATTGTCCTAATAGACCCCACTAGCATGTGTGTTTTTCCATGCTGCTTTCTTCTAAGTCAGATTCGATCCTCATAACATCGCCATGGTAAGATGAAGCAAATAATTTGTTCTACTTTTATGACTAAGGAAACTGAGGCAGGATTTAAGTGTCTATTTATGGAAGTCATCCCAAGGTATGTGAAAGTATAAGATAAGTAAGCAAATTCACTTGTTATGAACCAGCTAAGCTGACCCCAATGAAAATCACTTCCCTGTTTTGTATCCTCAGTTCAAACTGAAGAGATATGGTTAAGTGACTGGAGACAGACACTTCCACCCACAGACTTCTGCTTGAAGAAAGAATGGAAAAACAAAAGACAGAACAGGGCAACTATGTGATGATTAGGCCAACACCTGACATATGGGTCTGGGTGGAGAGGGATGGCTTGGGAAAACTGAGGAGAGTGTTATCTTCCTGGTGGGCATAGCAGCAGAGGGTGTGGCAAGAACAGCAAAGTGACATACTGTGAAGGCTGTTCCTTCCATGTGCTGACGTGTGCATATAGGATATGCACTTGTGTTTTGGTGTGTACATGCATGCATATTTATATTGAGGATGTTTATAAAAATGTGATATGACAGAGTTTAGCTTGAGTTTGATAGAACTGTTACCTTACAGCATTTATATTAATGACAAGTGTTGAAAATATAAAGGGAAAGAAAGAACATGCTTGTAAAGAGATGTGAGTGGGCTGGAGAGATGGCTTAGTGGTTAAGGCACTTGCCTCCAGTGCCTAAGGCCCCAGGTTCAATTCCCAAGGACCCACATAAGCCAGACCCACAAGGTGGTGGCCCTGGTGCTCTCTCTCTCTCTCTCTCTCTTTCTCTCTCTCTCTCTCTCTCTCTCTCTCATCTATCTCTCTGCTTGAAAATGAATAAATAAAATATTTTTTAAAAAGAGATGTGAGCAGGATCTGTATACATTTTTCTGAGTAGCTATAAGAGAAAAGTTTTACAGACATGTTCAAGAATGTGTATACCAGGAGCTGAGGATGTAGCTCGGTTGGTTGAGTGCTGGCTTAGCAAGCACTCCCTGGGTTTGATTCTCAGTACCACATAAAACTGAGCATGGTGGTGAACACCTATAATTCCAGTATTGGGAAGGTGAGGGCAGGAGGATCAGAAGCTTAAGGTCATCCTCATCTATACAGCCAGTTTGAGGCCAGCCTGGGCTACATGAGACTGTATCAAGAAAAAAATCCATATATAAGCATCATCTTATGCTTATGCTTGAATAACCAACACTGGTACCAACCATAAGAGAGATGCTTCCAGGGGCTTGCCTAAGAGTATTGCTGGTGCATCTTTGTCTTCCTTACAGAGTGCCCAGGCCAGGCAGCTCCAGCAAAGCCTATGCCACGTTGAGGTCCCTCCTTCACTGCTCTTCCCTTCCTGTTCTGCAGAGGATGTGATAAGCCCTATTCCTGGGCAAATCAATTATAGCTGATGTTCAAATTCTGGCCTAGAGGCATGGGGAAGGCCCTGGGAGGGACAGCCTCTTGGGGGACAGGGATGCAAAAGGTCAAGTGTTTGGTACCAGAAGTTTCTACCCTGAGTCCCCTTGATGCCTGCACTAAACCCTAAGCCCCTTAATCCTTGCCATGCTAAAGCCTGAGCCCCTAACCTCTGCTATATTAAAGCCATGAGCCTCTAACCCCTACCATGTTAAACCCATGAACCATGAACCCCTGCCATGGTAAAACCATGACTTCTTAACCCCTGACATGTTAAAGCCATGAGCTCCTAACACTTGTCATGTTAAAGCCTGAGCCCATGACCTGTCATGTTAAAGCCTGAGCCCCTAACCCCTGTCATGTTAAATCTATGATCCCCTAACCCCTGTCATGTTAAAGCTTGAGGCCCTTACCTTGACATGTTAAAGCCTGACCCCCTAACCCTGACATGTTAAAGCCTGAGCCCCTACCCCTGCCACATTAAAGCTATGAGCCCCTAACCCTGTCATGTTAAAGCCTGAGCCCCTAACCCCTGTCATGTTAAATCTATGATCCCCTAACCCGTGTCATGTTAAAGCTTGAGGCCCTAACCTTGACATGTTAAAGCCTGACCCCCTAACCCTGACATGTTAAAGCCTGAGCCCCTACCCCTGCCACATTAAAGCTATGAGCCCCTAACCCTGTCATATTAAAGCCTGAGCCCCTAACCCTGTCATGTTAAAACCTGAGCCCCTAACCCCTGTCATGTTAAAGCTGTGAGCCCCTAATCCTGCCACGTTAAAGCCACAGTTGGCTCTGAAAGCTGGAGCTCTGAGGATAATGAGAAGAAATGTCCCCATCCACACGCCTAAGAGGCCCAAGGAAAATAGCCCAGTGACCACAGACCAGGCTGACTACCTTTTTGACCCTTCTTTGCCTCTCAGGAGGTAGCTCAACCAGAGAACCAGTGAGTCAGGTCTTCTCAGAGCATTGTGACTCTTCCCAGACATGTGCCATAAGTCATAGGAAAGCAGATGCCCTTGTGTGCCAATAGATCCATCAATCCAGTGCTAGGAAAAGGCCATCCACGGTCACCACAGGAAAGCCCTACCTCTCCTCCATCTCTGGCTATTTGGTCAGCGCTGAGCCTTCCCCTTTGGAACCAAGATTATGATGCCAGATGTAAGACAGCATCAGCTTTAATCATAGAATGGGGAGCTAATTCCCTAAGTCCAGTAGCAGCAGCCTCTGCAGTCTTGGCCCCAACCTCAGCTCCAGCTTCAGAGGGAAAAGTGATCTGGAAGGGGGAAGGCAAAGGGTAAGGGTGAACAGGAATAGGCAGTGTGCCCACTGCGGGCAAGTGCAGAGTTCTATCCAGGACTGGAGCCCCTACCCCCAGAAGGGCTGTGCTACCTGAGGCTCAACTCTCTGTGTCCTTCACAGGGAAGACACACCTATATGACAAAGTGGCAGAGCCTCAAGGACAGCAAAGATGGAAGGAATCATAGCTCTGCTTCAGTGTCCCAGCCCCTCCCTCTATTTTACTAACAAGAAGACTGAGACCCCAAAGAAGGAAAAAGACTTGGGCAGCATCCCAGAGCTCACTTGGGGCCACATAATTTTAACTTTTTAAGGATCCTCTTGCAATTCTTCTCTAACCATTTGGGAAATTTTCAGAAGTCAGCTTCCCCTAATCTGCACTGGAAAAACACTATGATTAAAGTGTAGCAGCATAGCTCTTGCCAGGAAATGCAGTGATAGATACCACAAGTGCAGCCCTAGCCAGCTGCCTCCCACCCTGCAGCAAAGACTCAACCCAGAGTCTGTGCCTGAACTTTCTGGACCCCAGAGCCTCTCAGCTTGTAGGCAGCTTTTGGAGTGTCTGTGTGCTGGCATTTTTTGTGAAGAGGGGTTCAGAGCTTTAATGGATTCACAAAGAGATGCACCCCTCAGACAAGGTTGAGAATCACTGTTGCAAAGCGTTGGGAATCTATGTTCTAGAGAAAGCTGATGTTAGCAATCAGTTGCTAGGCACCTTAGCAGCACTCAGAGACCGGAAAGGTTTGGACTGTTGTTTCCTAGATTTATGACTTTATATTTTACTATAGGAAAGAATTTAGGTACTTTAGAATGTAAATTCCTCAAGGGTAAGGTTCTTGTCTATTTGTTTGCCTACCACAGTATCTCAGAGTTTGGGCTGGTGCCTTGTCATAATATATGGAAATAGAATTTGAATTACCAGCAGAGAGCACTTCTCTTGCCTGGTCACTGCTACTCTGTGTGCAACAATCACCCCTGTTGCAAGAATTTTTGAAAATTATTTTATAATTGAACCTTGTGCCTCTAGTCCTTTAAAAAAACGTTTTATTTATTTATTTGCAAACAGAAGAGATACAGAGAGGCGGGAGGCACACCAAGGCCTCTAGCCACTGCAAACGAACTCCAAATGCTTGTGCCACTTTGGGCATCTGGCTTACATGGGTATTGTGGATTAGAACCCAGGTCATTAGGTTTTGCAGACAAGTTCCTTAACCGCTGAACTATCTCTGTGGCCCTTGATTCCTTTTTGCCTCTCGTTAAAGACTCACCACCTTGGAGAAATCGAGGCGGTGCACTCAAACCCCAAGTCCAGACTTCATGTAGAAACAGAGAACAGGCTCCCAGGAGCTAGTGCAGATGTGTTTAGCTTACTTGGGATCAAGTGTCCCAAGCAGACCAAGACTGCATAGCTCAGGGTCTCAGAGCCTGCATTTTGGGAGAAGAGATCTAATACTGGTCAGGCTCATGCTGAATCACTCCTGGGCCTCTGGGTAAATTCTGCTTGCTTCCTGTCCCACCTTACAGCCCTTCCAGCTCAGCTACTAAGCCACTGGGCCTTGAGAAGGAAGGGTGGGGTTAGAAAGAGGAGGCAAGACAGAAAGAAGCTTGTCTGAGAACAAACAGGCCCCTTTCTGGGGAGGAAGAGAAGAAGCTTCTTCCTTTTCTCGGCTTTACCCAAGGTAGCTGGAATCTCCAGTGGAGAGATGAGCTCAGAGAAACAGTGGACAGCTGCTGTTTCTGTCTGGGGCTAAAAATAGCCTCATCTCCCCATATCCAGTTCTGAAGGGGCCAGAGCTCTGAAGAAGGCTCAGGCAAAGGGGTACAGAGGAAGGGGGCAGAGACAAGTGCTTCCCCTAAGTTGGTAAAGACCAGGTGAGACAGGGATAGGGGAGGCCCAGCCTCAGAGCCTGCATATTCAGGAAAACTCCATTAGAAAGGAAAAGAGGCTTCTCATCGTTGCACTTCAAAGGAGTAAAGAGGCATGGGAAGGTTGAACAGGTGACTTAGACTGGGTCCTGATATCCCACACTGATGCAGCTCTAGACAAACCGCTTAAAGATGTGGAAAGACCTTGGGATAGAGATGTTGGTATTCCCTCTGGAAGTTGAAAAAAGGAAAGCCTAGAGACAGAGATATGAATTCACCAAACTCACAGAGCCAGAAATAGAGCCTGGATTCTGGCTCATAAAGCCTAAAGGCAAAGCCACACAGCCAGACAGTCCGCAAAGGTGAGCTGGAAAGGGGTAAGACAGTCTGCAGAGTTTTCATACTGGGGGTGCAGTCTGGAGTCTTTAGGGCCCCCTACTATCAGAAATCTATATATTGCAGATTCCCTAGCACTTCCACTTGCTCACCCTCTGACTTTGCATGTCTGTATCTTCTAACAAGGTACAGGGGTGGAGGAGCCCCAGTAACATTAAACAGCACAGTCTTTTCAGGACTGTGAGGAAACTATGAGTTACTCAAACACATGAAGTAAAACCGATTTGGATTTCATAAAGACAGAGATAGGTAGGGGGACAGATTGGAGAGAAAGAGAAGCAAGGGAAAGAGAAAAAAAAAAAACAAAATCAAAGTAAACAAGGCATTCTCAGAGATGCCTGCCAACCTGGCCTTTCAGCTAGGATCAACTAGTGGAGCCTCAGAGTGGAAGGCTCATCATCCTGCTGAGCTGAAATGGAGACAAAACACACAGAGGCAGGTCTGTGCCAGCAAGCTGGTGGGGAAGGGAGAGAGGGATAGTGACCCCACAGTTACAGAATAGTACAGAATCCCTTATATACTCTGCTCTAGTCCTATCTCCTCTAGGGTGCTTCCGTTGGGCTTGCTTTGTTTAAGGCCAAAGCACACACCATCCTCCCGCAGAGCCACTAATGCAATTAACAAAACACATTCATAAATCTTGCATGGCATCCGGAGCTGTCGCCTCTCTCTGAGTGCAGGGGCCAGCTCTGGGGAAGCTGTGCGGAGGCTGGTTGACATCTCCAGGCATCCTGGCCCCCTGAAGAAGACAATATAAACATAGTAGGCCAGCAAGACAATCCCCTCCCCAGTGAACTCCACTGGACAGACAAAAAAGAGAGAGAGAGAGAAATCAGAAGAGGATGAGGGGAGGGGAGGGGAGGTGAACTTGCTCTTGCATTTGTAGGAGCTGTCCAGACAGCATCACCTTTTAGAGAACAATTTTTCCTCAGGAGACTAGGGCACGAGAGAGTGTGGGAGATGGCGGGCATCCATATGGCAAGCAATGTGAGTGTGACTTGGTGGCAGAATGTTGTTTGTGTTTGCATATGTGTGTTTGCATGTGTGCATGTGTGCAGTCTGGAAAACTGATGACTCACAGAAACAGGGAGCTTTCTGATCTGAAAAGCTTCTCTTCAGCTATTTTTATCTCCTTTTGTCTCTTGGCCCTTTTCCCTTGTCTTTTTCAAATGTAAAAGGAATTTGGGGTCAAGGAATGGTGCGTGCATATGCTAATTCAAAGTTTGGGCTCACACGTGGGTACTCCCCGAGGTACAGAGATATTTCAGGACACATGTCAGGACGATAAGTGCATATCAAAGACACACTGGCCATTGCACTCTGTATGTACGTGTCATACTGTGCTCAGAGGCCAGAAATGTCTCTGGGAGTTTACAGTATATCACCTGCTAAACTCTCCTTGGGGGGGGGGGAGGGAGAGACTTGGTACATTGCCTTTAATCCCAGCACTTGGGAAGCTGAAGCAGAAGGATCACCATAAGTTCAAAGCCAGACTAGACTACAAAGTGAGTTGTATATCAGCCTGGGATAGAATGAGACCCTGATTCATAAAAGAAAAAAGAAGCTGTCAGCAAGATTAGTGTTAGTGTTAGGGAAAGTGCAACTGTTAGTGGTGGTTATTGCTAGCCTGTTGCATGGGCTGTGCTAGTGATTCTCAACAGATTTTGCCACCCAGAGGCCATTTGACGACAATGACTGAGAGAAATGCTTGATCTTCACAACTGGTAGAGCTGGATACAGCTGGATATAGTGGTGCATGCCTGTAATCCAAGAGCCAGAGAGGTGGAGGCAGAAGGATAAAGGGTTCAAGGTCAGCCTGGACTACATAATACCCTGTCTTTAAAATGGGTGGGGATCTGGAGAGTTTGCTCAGTGGTTAAGGCACTTGCCTGCAAAGCAGAAGGACCTGAGTTCAATTTCCAAGGACCCACACAAAGCCAGATGCACAAGGTGGTGCATACATCTGGAGTTTGTTTGCAGTGGTTGGAGGCTCTCTCTCTCTCTCTCTCTCTCTCTCTCTCTCTCTCTCTCTCTCTCTCTCTCTTTCTCTCTCTCCTCTTTCTCTCAAATAAATAAAATATTTAATTATTTAAAAAGTGTCACAAATGGGAGGCAGTTACCAGAGGGTGGCTAGGGGTTACACACAGGACATCCCAACCACAGACAACCCACCCCAACAACATGTAAATAACATAAAGACTGAGAAATCTTGGATCAAAGAGTTTGATGTCTTCTTGAAGACAATGATTTTTAAGCATGGAATGATAAAATCTAAGTCTTAGCAACAAAACACCTTTACAACACCCATCCCCATGCCAGTAAGGTCCCAGAAGAGGTCAGAACCCAATCCCACCACTTCTCTTAGCTTTTCCCACATCGCTCCCCACTGGATTTGTGATGGATGTGAAGGAAGCCAAACCTCCCAAGAGCCCTGGGTAGACAGACAACCCAGAGGTAAAACTGCTCCTCTCCCGGCTCCTGATGGCCAGTGTGTGTCATATCTTTCAAGGGATCCTAGTGTCTGTGGTTGCCATGGGTAGCGAAGATGAACTCAGGAAGTCTAGGATGGACTTGATCAGCAGAAAGGCTGAGCTCCTTCCAACACAACTGCCCCTGTGAACTGAGCTTGAAGACAGATTAGAAGGACTAAAGGGAGACTCCAAGCAGTCATTAGCAGGTGAGCCAGTGATTATCCTGTCATGTGCTTGGTGCTGGGGAAGATACTGGAGCAATTTGAGATGTTGATTCCTACCCTCGCAAATATTACAAGTTTAATTGGGAAAGTGCAACTAACAGGTGGAAAACAATCAAAAGACAATTAAAGAGAAAAGACAAAGAGGCCTCAGGGATGGTCTAAGGAGCACTGGATAGAAATTAGACTACTGTCCAAGTGCCTTGGACCTAATGCAAGTCCCTGAACCGCCAGAAGCTCCAGCTACCTCCCACTAAGTCATAGATAACTTCTTCCTAGTCTGGGTGGTGGATGGCAGTGCCACTCCTGACAGGTTGGTTCTGCCTGGAGCATTTGTTGAGAAGGATTCTGAGGCAGCGTGCAGCTTAATAGGATGGCTGTGGAGACCGATGATGCCTGTGAAAGTGTCACGGAGATGTCATAGCAACATGCTTGCTATTTATTAACTATTCTGATTAAGAACTGACTGAAGTCATTGCTAAGAACTCTTCCAGTTCTCAAAGTTTGTAATTCTATGACCTAACTGAAATTTCCAGGCACTGGCTGGAAGCACAGGAGGCAAAGATCTGTGTGGGTTGGAATGATCCAGGAAGGAGGCAGCACTTCGGTGAGGCTGTGAGATGGGGGAGTGTGAGGCTGTGCGGGGGGTGGGAGGACATTTGTGAGCATGAAGTTGGGGCTGAGTATAGGCTGTTCTTGGTGAAGAAAGGAGGAGGTAGCATCACGGGGTGCACAGTCTGTCATTTGGGTGCTCACACTTAGCCAAGGAAGGTTGGTTCTGGATAAAAACAAGAGCTAACATTTATAAAGAGCTCACCATGTGGTACGCCACAAAACAAAGATGATATTCCACGACTCTCTTCCAAGACTCACATCTCTTCTCCAGGGGAAATGCTTTACTATCCTTCCCTGAAGTGGAAAAAAACCATCACTAGGGTCATACACCTGGAAGTCGGGGAGCCTAACATGCAGCCTAGCTAAGGGTCACAGTTGGTGGCCCTAAAATAATCTCCTGGATGCCATGGAAAATGTCCCAGCACTGTTGGGTAAGGCAGGGAGATGTGGAAAGGCACAAATCTTCAAGGATTTGGGGGCTTAGCCTGTTAGAGTAGAAACTGAGTCCGTGGTCTTCCAACTAGCACAGAATCAGAAAGCATGAAGGTCTCACTGCAGACAGAGAGCAGCACTACCTTTATGAAAGGCTGCCACCACAGGCCAGTTCTGTGCTGTCCCTGCCTGGCACCTGGTGGTGTGCTGAGGAACTTCTGCCCTTTCTACCTCTCCTGAGTGATAGACAGCTCTAGGGCTAGCCTCGCTACTCAGATTGTACTCTCAGTTCAATGGCTTATATGCCATGAGGACCCTAAGCAGAAGAAGACACTATGTCTTTTCTTGCTTTGCTCACCCATCCCATCCTTGTCCTTATCCCCAGAAATGTCATGTCAGCATAGTTCAAAAACCTGAGGAGGGAAATCAAACCTGGGAATGTTCCAGTCTCACCATCTTCCTAGCTGCTCCCATTTCTTGCTGTCTTTCTTGGCTGGTCTGGCTCAATATTAAGCCCACCTGATGGAGTCCTCATTTCTGGCATTTCTGTCTGATTGCCTGCAAGTTCCTGACTGAGAAATGGGCAGAGGCAAATTTTGGGTTGGAAGAACTAGAACCATCAGCATCAGCTCTTCTCTTTTATCTCAACTCTTGCTAATTTCCCACTTGCTCTCAATATATGCTCATTGACATAATTCCTGATTCTGTTACTCTGTCCAGGAATCCTTTCTCCTTTTTAGGCCACTGGGCCAGGGCAGGCAACCTCATGGCCAGGATATTCATCTGCATTTTTAGCTGAGCTTCTCAAATACATCCTTCCTTCTGGTTTCAGGGAATAGTTGGACAAGCTGCTGCAATAACTTAGTGCCCTGCCTTCAACAGGATTAATACCTCATTTTATTTTTTATTTTTTTATCCCTACTCATTGGACCTGAAGCATAAGAATTGTCTCAATTCTAGTGCTTTGGTTGGTGATATGTTTTGAGCTAGGGGCTCATAGAACTCATGATGTAGCCCTCAGGCTGGTCCCAAACTCAGCAATTCTCCTTTCAATCTTCCTTTCAAGGAAGTGTTTGTTTTCCTAAGTGTTACATTGGAAGACAAGCCTGTGCTCCTCCAGAGTTCTTTTGGCAACCCTGAAAAGGCTCTGTGGAAGGTCCTAGAACTCTCTACCAACCACTGACCTTTGCTGTTTCTTCCAAAAGACCAGTGGCCAGGTGCCTTCAGCCAGGTGAGTCTGCAGCATCCATGCTCCTAACAGACCTGATGACCCTCTTCTATGTCACTTGCTTCTCCATGTGCATCTCTCTCTCTCTCTCTCTCTCTCTCTCTCTCTCTCTCTCTCTCTCCACACACACACACACACACACACACACACATCAGGCCCTATCTGGGGCTGTCACTGACAACTCAGGTTATGATAGGAATTTTGGCTAGATATCAGAGACCAGAAACCCAGTGTTGCATCTCTGCCTTGGAGTGAGGAGACAGAAGGATGGAGGTGGCTCTTGTCTGCCAGCAGCACTGAAGGAAGCTGCAGCAGGGAGACAATCACCTACAGCTTGGGCCTGTATAAACCCAGTGCTATGGAGGACTTGTTCTGCTGGTATTGGCATTGAGCTACCCCCCCCACAGAGTTCAATCAGAGAACCTAAACTGCTTTCTAATGGGAATAAAACATCTATGGCCTTTAGCCCCTACCCCCAAATGCTACGTACTAAGGACAAGGCAAGGCTTCCAACTCTGGCTCTTAGGAGTGGCTGGAATTTTATGAGCCTTTATGGAATGACTAGAAGCCATTCTGATATCACCACATCCCTGTTCATCTGAAAGTGATGTTCCAGTTACATAAAACTCCAACTGACTAGGTATAAGTTGTGACTAAGAAAACTTTCCAAACTTTCCAAAGACAGTTGGTGATCCTCCACCCTCTGCCCGTCAACTGGTGAGAACTACCCCCACAGAGAGGCAAGCAGAAAGGAAGACTCCCAGCTCATGGTGGCCCTGACTCATCACACTCATAAACACTCCCCAACATTCTTTCCCAAAACAGTTCCCCTCCCACCCACCCACCCTCCTACCAGGGCTGGGTGACAAAAAATGAACACCCCAGAAATCTTGCCAACTTCTGGGCCAAGCTTAGCCCAGGAAACATACAAAGAGTAGACCTCCCACAGAAATAAGTCAAATTAATATCAATCAAATGAAACTCACCAGTTGACCCTTCCATGACCCCTAAATTGCTTTACAAATAGTTTGGACCACTTTCCTTCAAAAAGAACTCAGATAGTGGGAATAGTGGCTCATTCGTATAATCCCAGCACTTGAAATGAGAATTTCTGAGTTTGGGACCAGCCCAAGGGCTACATCATGAGTTCTATGAGCCCCTAGCTCAAAACATATTACCAACCAAAGCACTAGAATTGAGACAATAAGAGCCCCAGAAGTAAAAGAAAGGAATGTCAAACCTGTAGGAGGAGAATCTGGGTCATCCTTAGCTCTTTCCCCATAAAGGAGTTTTGGTATTTTCCACTTTGCTAGAAGCCAGGACTATAAGGGGAGGATCCAGTTTTCCCTTGTATCTTTCTTTCTAAAGGATAAAATTAAAAAAAAAGAGATCATTCCCCTTCCAGAAAACATGGTGGCACTAAGACAGCTGGTTTGGGGGCTATAGTGACAAGTTCACCTCATTCAGTAACTCCTAGAAAAGACCCCAAACTGAATTTCTAAGTGGGCTTTCCCATTTTTCAACAACCTCCTTGTGGTGGTTGTTCCCCCATAAACTCATCTGTTTTAAATGCTTAGTCCCCAGCTGGTGACAATTTGGGAGGTGGAGTCTTGCTGGAAGAGTTGTGTTGTTGGGTGAGGAGGGACTTAGGAGTGTTATAGTCAGCTCCCCCTGGCCAGAATTTGGCTCACTCTCCTGCTGCTGTTTTCTACCTACTGTGGCTGAAGTGATGTCTACCCTCTGCTTGTGCCATGCTTTCCCCTGCCATGATGAAGCTTCCTCTCAAGACTATAAGTCAAAATGAAAAGTGCCTCCCATTAGCCACTATTGGTCAGGTGCTTTGTCCCAACAATGAGAAGGTGACTACAACATTACTCTAGCCTCCTTTTTGGGAAAGCACTCTGCATTCTTCCTTCTCTTAAGCTTTGTCTCTATAAACTATGTAATTTTTTTTCTAAACCTTGGTCTGTAGGCTTCATTTGTCAAATTCATAAGACAAGAATGTGAAGGCCACTAATTCAGTGGAAGCTTTGTGTGTCTGTGAATATCCAGCACCTTAGCTCCTAAGTTATTGTCCACCCACAAACCAAGAAAGGCTCCAGTGCTCTCAAATCCTATATTATATCTGGTGCATTGGCTGGGAAATTAGAGGGCAACTGACCAAGGCTCTCTCTTCCTGCTTTCTAATTCTCTGTCTTCGCTTCTGTGACTCTCTTCTGCTTGGAAACTGGGCACATATGAAACTAGTAGGTAGCAGATTTAATAAATTTCAGCAGGAAGCCAGATCTACAACCTCTTTCATTTTTACCCACTTGTAAAGCCAGAAGCAGGATGTATATTTTTGTTCTCTGTGGAATGTTGACTGAATTTATGCCTTGCTACAAAGGTGTCTACAATGGCCAATACTAAAGGAACTAATGCTTTGGGGTCACTAGACCTATGAGGCCCACATAGATTTCTGTTTCAGGGGCTCAAACCTGAGTCTGGGGAAAGCATAGATCCCATTTGGAGTTGCTGTACTGAGTTAGTGCCTGGAAGGTGACTAGAGAGAACGAGTGTTTGGATGATGGTGGTGGCAACTAAATCTGGAAGCCTCAAGATCCTACATAGCAGCTAAACAAACCCCACCCGTGACAACAGCATATGAACCATGCTTGGCAGGGGTGGATGACAGCTGCTACAAAAGTAGACTGGATGGGAGTTAGGAACAGGCTCATATGCCAGGTCCTAACATCTGACATGTAGGGACTTAGAGGACTGCTCAGTTGTTATAGATGTTTGCTAATGACAGCTGTCTGCTTGAGGTTTTCTGGTCTGCCTTTTTAAAAATATGAAATAGGATGTTTTACCTGTAGATACTTTTATTCTCTATGCTGCATGTGGCAAATTATAGAATGGCTTTCCCAATTCAGGCATCCCAACTGATCTAAGTGGGGAATTCACCCCAAGTACTATCATGCTTGCCTCCTATCTAGATTAAGGACTATAAGACAGGCAAATGATAAATCTGAATTAAACATAAAATATGTTTTAATAAAATATTAGCGACTCAACCCAGATGGATGTTGAGACAGTCCCTGACTCATGTAGTTATTTGGCATCCTCTGACAAATAAGGCTCAATATTATTTCAGAGGGGTTTTTCCCCCAGTACTGCTTTAGTGACTGAGACATTTTTAGACGCTAAATGTGTGGCTGAGACACGCTATAAGCACAGCTCCAAAAGACATATACAAGAGAACTCCAGAGTAGCAGGTTGAACAATTTTGAAAGAGATCAGTCATGGATCCTTCACAGGCAGGTAAGATCTACCAGGCAAAATGCTGGAATAAGTCATGTAGATCACAGGATATTAATACAGAGTCACAATGCTTAGAGAGGAGCTAAAGCCACATTCACTGCACCCCCTTATTGTCACAAAAGAAAGGGGACAGGATACAGGAACCTACAGTAGCTACACTGGTAAAAAGCAACTAATTCAAACAAGTCTAGATTTCTTTGTCACCACTCACAAAGGGAAAAAGGGGGGAGGAATCTCTGGAGGATGCTCTTGAGAAGGATTTGGAAGATGTTCAGGTACATTGTCTTTTATTTTACAGATGGGTAGTCATGTCATCCACTGTGATTAAGTACAATCTATAAAGTGCCTTATGCTCAGGATTTCTTTGCTCTAATGTACAGAAAATGTTATTCTACCCTATTGCGTTGGGCTGCCATGGAACCCTGTGTTCTAACCTCTGGCAGGGGGCATGAACCAGAGGTCCCTAGAGGCTCAGTTTTCTAACTAAGTAAAAGTACCACACATGGCTATTGAGACTTTAAATCAGAGTTAACATATTGCGATTTGTGGCTTTGCTCTTGCCCTTTCTAGCTCACTGTAATATAAATTATAAATTATATTAAAAATAGCCATGTGCTATTTAAAACTTATTAAAAGTTAGCTGGATTCTGAGAGGGATAAGCACTCTCCTATCTCAGATCCCCAAGCATATCTAACTCATGTGTCTTCCAAGACTTCTCCTGAGACAGGCTCTGTGACAAAGAAAAGGGAAATAGCAAATGGTTCAAAGGTTTATAAGTTTCTCTCTTGACCAAGATCACTAAAGTCCTATTATCTCTTACTAAAATGTAGTTCTCAGACTTCTGTGAAAAAACAAAACAAAAAAAAGTGTGAAAGAGTCCTTTTAAATTGCAAGAGGTAACCAGGTTTACCTAAGGTTTTAGCAGGCTAGAACTTTAGAGTTTAGTAATGCGTGAATAGGTAATTTTCATTTGTTACATGATGTCATGAATGTAATTCAGATTCCACTCTTCTTAATAAGTTAAAAGATTTATGTTAAGGTTAAAATTCAGTTCACTGATACTTATCTTCTCATGATAAAATTTAGGAAAATTGACTTTAAAATGTTTAATCAAGTCAGCTATGTTTCTATATCTGTCAGGCTTTTAACTACTGGGGAAACCAAGTCTTAACAACATCAAGATTTTTCTTTTATAAAAATACTTTGAAAAAAAAACTACTTTGAAATATCATATGTAAGAGGCCTAATTCTGTAGGTAGTCATTACTGGGTTTATCATTTAGGTGTTATAAAAGAAATAATCTAGCTTCATTCATTGTGACTTTCCTCCTTAGGAAAGTCCCCCATGTTCTGATAATCTGTGCTTTCTCAATTTTAAACCCTTTTGAGGGGCTCCATTCACATCTCTTAGGTCTAAGTGAATTAACCTCAAGTTATAACACTGGAATCTGTTATTTGCAAACAACACTGATACTGTTTAAGTATAAACTCTTGAATATCTTATTTTTTATCCATTTTGTCTATTTTAATAGTCACGGGTAACAAAATAACAAGACATAAATTTGCTTTATGAAAAAGTAACTACTAAAAATGTATACTTATACATACAAATATTTTAAGATGATGTTAAATTACTAGAATAGGTTTCTATGTGATAGAGATTTCAATCAAACTAAAGTCCCTCTTCCCTTTTCTGTGCTGAGCAATGTTTTGAAAAAACCTCAGATTGTAGGCTGAAAAGAATGTAAACAACCTTGTCCTATTCTTATTATAACCCAGCAAAACTGTGTCACTGAGTCCCATCATGGGTCAATCAGACATCTTACAAGACAAACCATAGGTAACCTCCACTCTGAGCTAACAGCTTATCATTTTGCTTCTGTCGGCCATTAATTGCTTCCTGCCCAGCCCCCAGCCATGAAGCCCAGAAGTGTAACCCACTTTAATAATGTAAAGAATTCCAGATAAGGTCAGACTGTCTGCCTTACTATCAATGAAAACCCTGAGCTTTCAGTGCTCAGTACTCAGGCTTTGGAACTTGTTTTCCTGAGTCCATGTTGACATGAATAAATTTTATGATTCACCATGCTGTCTTTGGTGTCATCTCTGTGTGACTCAGTTTCCCGGAACACTGTGTTTTTAGCTTTTAAATGGAAAATGCGTGTTCATACTTGCTGCAATGCTAGATAAATGTTCTTAAGGGAGAACAAAAATGCCCAAGTCAACTCTGCTTTTTAAATTGCCTTACAGATTCAATTAAAAGGTAAAAAATTTAGATAAGCTTTAAATCTTTTTTAAAAATATTTTATTTATTCATTTTCAAGCAGAGAGAGAGAGAGAGAGAGAGAGAGAGAGAGAGAGAGAGAACACTAGGGCCATCACCTTGTGGGTCTGGCTTATGTGGGTCCTGGGGAATTGAACCAGAGGTCTCAGGCACTGGAGCCAAGTGCCTTAACCGCTGAGCCATCTGTCCAGCCCAAGCTTTAAATCTTGAACAGATTGATTGATTTGGATTTCTTGATAGAATACAGGACTGTCAAAATGTTTTACCAGTGATTATAACTGTTAGATGTTTGGGATAAAATACAAATGATTGCTATGCTTCAAAATAATAGAGTTTAAATAAAATAAATTAAAAGAAAGAGATGTTTTTTAGATGTGAAAGCTAAAAGATTGTTCCAGGTAGAAGCATAAATAAATGGTTAAGAAAGAGATGTGCCAGGTGTGATGGGTGCACACCTTTAATCCCAGCACTTGGGAAGTACAGGTAGAGGATTTTCATGAGTTCAAGGGAAACCTGGGATTACAGAAAGTTCCAGGTCAGCCTAGGCTACAGTGAGAGCCTACCTTGAAAACAACAATAACAACAAAAAAAGAGATAAACTTTTAGAAGAGAAAAGACTTTATTGTTCCAGGTAGAAGTAGTAAAGTACATAGTAAGAAGAATCGAAGTAAAAAGGTTGTAAAAGTCAAACTAAAGAAGGCTTGCTGACTGTTATGCTCCTTTACTCAACTTCAGGTCATCTGATGTGTAAATGATACCCTCCTCTGTGCCCCCACAGAGAAGTCTTCACATAAGACTGCTGAGACATTTCCAGTTTCCTGGAAGACAAAGACTTTACAGATTCAAGACCCAGGACTCAACTGTGCCAAGACACTACAAAATATTTGAGACTGGTTTTGTCTGATTGTGACATGAAGTGAGGAGGGGAGGAGGCCTATAGTCCCCTGCTCATTTCCTGGGGTCCTCAAGCAACTTGGGAAATTCTTGAGAATCACAAGGTTCTGCTCATTGTGATGGTGCACACCAGAAGGAAATTTCTCAAGAGGCAGATCAGAAAGACCAGGAGTTCAAAACCAGCCCGCCTCTGGGCAATGATAGCAGTGGCTCTTTTCATTTCTAAGGCTACCAAGTTAATTTGGGGGAACAACCAGGCTGTGTACATTCCTCACGACGGGTCAGGCTTAGTATCCTCTAAGGGGAAATGACTGGCTAGCTGATAGCTTGACTCCTAGGATATCAGCAGCCCTCTTGGAGAGATACCCTTAACAAACCCAGACTAGACTCTTCACAGATAGAGGTTCTTTCGTAGAACACAGCTGATGGATCTTATTGGGATACTAGAACTAAACAAAGATCAAAGAGTTAATATTTACACTGACTCTAAATATGCCTTCTTGATCCTCTATGCTGATGCCACTGATTAGAAGAAGAAACATCCTACAGACTTTCCTCCTTCTGAGGTTATAGCACTGCACCACAAAGGGTATCAAAAGGGGCTAAGATGAAACCTCAGGAGGAAACAGGTCTGCTCACCAGACTGCCAAGGCCACTATGAAGAATCCCCTTCCCTAACAACTAATAAAGGTACCCCTCATTGAGAAGATACTAGAGAGTATACATCTTTAATATTTCCAAGAGAAAAAAAAAATAAGGCCTTTCCCAGGGACATGCATTACAACCCACAGGGTAGCTCCAGACAGAAAAAAGAAAGTTGCTCTTATCTAAGGCTAATCAATAGATGTCACGACTTTATTTTGCTTTTTAACAAAAGCTATTTCTAGATGTTTTTAATTTGCTGGTAAAAATTGTCTCCAGAGTTGCTAGTATGTTTTGTCTGTATTTATAAATGTATTTGAAAGCTACCAAGGTCCTGCCATTTGTAATCAATAAGTAGTCCCAGTGTTGGAGACCTCAGGCATAGTCTGTTTCCTGAAGGAGGTGTCATGTAGTGGAGAGAAGCAAATGAAACGAAGTGGGGAAAATGCATGTCTAAAAGCACTGAGAAGATATTCCACCCAACGTGAGGCAGTGGAAGACACTCTTAGAAACTTACTGAGGAAATCATGTCTGCATGGAGCTGAAAGAGGGGCAATCCTTCTCATTCAATAAGAGGTTTTCTCAGCATTCACTATGGGAAAAGCGCAGTATTGAAGGTTCTTAAGGAGAAATTGGAGTTTTACGTCGTCTCATTTAGAAACAGGCCTAGAGAGAACCTATTCTGTCCCCTTGGCATGAATGGAACTCTTGGCAGGAATGGAACTCGTGTCTAATTGAAACTGATCTATACAGCGCCCCCTGCTGCCCACAGTCTAGCATGCTACCTAGATAAATGGCCTCCCTTACCCAGCTGGGCTGACTCTGGAGCCTACCCCTTCAAATCTGCAAACCAATTATGTCTTCCCTTTGCATACCTGAATCTGACAAAAGAATACGGTCCCCAGCCCCAAGAACTGATCCAGACTGCCCAGGGAGGAGGATATCCAGGTGACTGGGGATGGGGAAGAGGGGCATTGGGGAACTGGGGATAACAACTCATTTGCCCATTAAATACTGTAACTCATTATGGACAAAAAAAAAAAAAAAAGAATACATTTTTTAGCAGGGCGTGGTGGCACATGCCTTTAATCCCAGCACTCAGGAGGCAGAGGTAGGAGGATTGCCTTGAGTTCAAGGCCACCCTGAGACTACATAGGGAATTCCAGGTCAGTCTGGGCTACAGCGAGAACCTACCTCGAAAAACTAAAAAAAGGGCTGGAGATATGGCTCAGCGGTTAAGGCACTTGTCTCCAGTGCCTGAGGCCCCTGGTTCAATTCCCCAGTACCCACATAGGCCAGATCCACAAAGTGGTGGCCTTGGTGCTCTCTCTCTCTCTTTCTCTCTCATCATCTATCTCCTGTATCTCTCTGCTTGAAAATGAATAAATATAAAAATTTTTTTAAAAAAACTTTTTATACTATAAAGGCTGATTCAGCCTTCTTCCTGTCTTTCTGCCTGCCTCTCCTCACTCTGGTCATAGGGATACACGTGAGTCTGGCCTCTACCCAGTCTAGCCTGGCTGGGTGGGGGGAGAACAGAATACTGCTTGTTGGTCTGAGTGGTTCCTCCGCTTGCCTCAGTTTCACACTTTGGGGTAACTTCTCACTTTGATTACATGTATGACTTTCCTCTGGTCTCTGAGTCTACCACGTGTGTATTTCCCTTACACTCCAGATCTACCACAGGAGTGCTTTCTCTAGCTCTAGGCCTGCTACCTGTGTAGTTTCCTTAAATTCGGGGTAACCATGAGTGTAACTCTTTAATACTCATTTCTCATCTGAATTTCTTGGTCTCTGCTTTGATATTTTCCCTCTGCTATTCTCCCTTAAGACACCGGTGTAAGGCCATAAATGGAAAGGAATGTAAGGCCATATTTCTCCCTCGACCTAGTTACTCAATGGCTAAGGGCAAACAGCAGATGGCCAGGGGTTATCCTCCATAACCAGAGGTTATCCTACTGGAGGGAAACAGATCAGCAAAGACAGGGTTCAGGCCCTCTGTTGATCTTATCAAAGATATACAAGCCTATGGTCCAAAGTTCACAGATGAGGCAATAGGGAACCAATCACTTTAGAGCACATCAACCTCATGAATTAGCCAATCACCCTTGCATAGTTTGTTCCCGCCACTGGCTGCACTAATCATTTTAAAAGAATGCCTTATGATTTGTGTGTTATAATTTGCTGTGCTATGCTGTGATGTAATTCAAATCTCCCGCTCTGTGGTTTTATGCTTTAAAAGGACCCTGTGAGCCCTGCTCTGGGTCACCTTCTTGCTAGAGGGTTGACCCCAGCATGCTGGTCTGCTATCTCGAAAAATAAATGCTCTTGCTTTTACATACGTGAGTGGTGGTCTTCATGGGGACGATTTGTGGACCCTAACAACCAGCATTTACTCTCTTCCTTCCATGGGGAAGTACAAGGTGGGTGCTGTGTGTGTTTCTTTAATCTCCCTACATATGTACCTAAGTGCTATCTTCCATGTGCTGTGGCTCTTCTCCAGTCCTTCCATAAAAACCTCAATTTCTCTTAAATGAGCTTTGTTAACTATCTTCCCCATGCTTGTGGCTCCTTATGAACCTTATGCAGTGTTTTCCACAAGAGTGCATGTTTCCTACTTCTCATGTGTTCATCACTCTGCTCTAGCCTTCCTAGATCCCAATTTCCTTAAATAAAGCCCATAATTTGTGATTTCTCCCTAAATAAACTTAATAATTCATAATTTATTCTTATTGAGTTCATTTTTATCAATTCTTTGTTAAAAATAGAACAAGACACAAATTTTGGATTCATAATCTTGAGTGCTCCCTCCTGAACCCCAAAATCCTGCATCAGTGCTACATAACGATGCATATATACATACCCAAAAGTTCAACTCAGAGAACCCTCAAGCAAACACTATGAAGCACCGTGTAATGAGTCCAAGAGAAAAGGGCCCGCAGAGTTTGAGTTAACCTTGAGGACAGAGAGGATTTGGAGGCACAGATCAGGCGGGAAGCCATTCCTAACCAAGATCATGACACTAGCAGAGCTAGAAGCAGTGAACGCCACACCAGAGCCTTGAATGTAGGTCAAAGCCTATAGACAATTATCATTTTTAAGCCATTTTCTATGTACTCCAGGCTGGCCTTAATTTC